>PVJI01017537.1:0-35451 GCA_004026765.1 Micronycteris hirsuta
AAAAAAGAAAACAATAGCATAAATTAATAAATCCAAAATTTTTTATTGTTTGAAAGAGTATCAAAATTGATTAAGCCCTAGCTAGACTGAGCAAGACAGAAGGAGAGAGGATACAAATGACTAACATCAGAAATAAAAGAGGGGACACCAGCACACATCTGAAAAGATAAGAGAATATTAGAAACAATTTTACACCAAAATATTTGACAACTTAGATGAAATAGATGATTTTCTTAAAAAATACAACTTACAAGAAGTGACAATAGATGAAACAGAAAATCTGAGTATCCCCATTTCTATTAAATAAATTGAGTTTATTATCAATACTCTTCCCATAAAATAAATTCAGGCCCAGATGATTGCACTAATAAATTTTATCAAACATTTAAAAATGCAATCCTACATTATACACAAATTCTTTCTAAAAGTAAAGAAATACTTCCCATTAGTTTTACGTGCTATCGCGTCTCGGCCTTTTGGCTAAGATCAAGTGTAGTTTTATGTGCCAATTTAACCCTAATACTAAAACCTGACAGAGATATAACAGAAAAAATAAATTATCATCAATTATCCCTATTTTTGGATGTTAAGGCAAAAATACTTAATAAAATTTTAGCAAACATAATCCTGAAATATTAAAAGGGTCAAGTAGCATTTATCCCAAGAATGCAAGAAACACAGCAGTGTAATTTACCATAAAAATAGCAAAAATAGTTCTTTTTAATAATTGTAATAATATTTAAATTCATTTCCAGTTTATGATTAAAGAAAAAATTCTTGCAAACTAAGAATAAAAGGAATTTCCTCAGTGCAATAAAGATCATGTACAAAAAGCTTACAGCTAATATTCTTAATATGAACTGTATCCCCTAATTTCACAAATAATCCAACAATATCCACTTTTTATGTATATTCCACAATGAATAAAAGAATAAAAGTTACTAAGAAAGTAAGTTGGCAAGCCATAAACCAAGAGAAAATATTTCAAAATGAGTATAAGACAAAAGAAAGGTATCCTAAACATATAAAGGACTCCTATGTTGCAATAATGAGAACGCAAAGCATTCAGTTAAAAATGGATAAAATATTTTTAAATACATTTCACAAAAGAAGACATGGGAATGACCAATCGGCACAGGAATAATTGCTCAGCTGGGAGATACAAATTAAAACCAGAAGGAGATACCATTATGAACACAAGAGAACGGCTTCGATTATAATGACTGATAACATCAATTGTTGATGAAGATATGGAGTAAGTGGAACTCTCAAACATGGATTGCAGTCTTTCTTAGAAAACTGTCTTCACAGTTTCTTACGAAATTAAATGTATATCAACCCCAAGATGCAGCAATCCCAACCATAATTATTTTCCCAAAATAAATTAAATTTGTACAAGAATGCTTATAAGAGCTTTATTCATAATAGCACAATCTGGAGCCTGCCAGTGTCAATCAATATGAGAATGGATAAACAAGTTATTGTATTCCTGCCAGGGCATACTGCTGAACAATAAAATGGAGAGGCCCACTGATATTTACATGCTTTAACTTAGATAAATCTCCAAAACTCTATGCTGAGTGAAAGATATACAAAAGGTACACACTGCATGATTCCATTTATATGATGTTCTACAACAGGCAAATCTAATCTATGTTGGAAAAATAATTAGGACAAGGATTACCTCCAACGTAGGAAAGGGTAACAACTGACTGAAAGAAGAGAGAACTATTTGAGATCATAGTAATGTTCTTTATTTTTCCTATTTAACTCTTCTAAAGTTTATTTATTATATTTGGATCATTATATTAAAAATGTTTTGACTACTGAAGGTATCATAACTCTAAACAATGTGTAAATATGCAAGAAAAATTTTTTCTCATGGCAATAAAAAATGTCTAAATTTTGCTGCCAGAGGTTATCTATTTTCTACATTATCATTAAAAATTATTAGGCAATATCACCAAATCCAATAAAATATAACTAAATTATGTACAGATACACCTTATTTATCCAACACAGATACTTTCTGAAAGGTATTTGTATTTTCTTATTAATGTTCTGTATCTTAACAGGGGCTTGGGTTACAACAGATGTATGCATTATCAAAACTGAGCAAAAATATAGTTAAGATTTGTGTATTTCATTTTATGTGAAATTTATATCTAAAAAAATAACTATCCAACAAATATTAAACTCTAGTTAACAGTATGTGTAATGAAGTATTTAGATGGATGTATTCAGATGTCTTCAATTTGCTCCAAAATGCCTTAAAACACATAGAACAACGTATGTATACAGAAATGAATAGCTAGATATATGATAAATGCAAGTCTTCTAAAGGTTAATGATAGGATTTAAGTTATTGGTACACAGGTGTTGATAGTAGGATTCTTTCAATAATTTCTGAAAATTTGTATACTACATATTGGGAAGGCAAACTAAATGGATGAGCAAGTAATCAAACATTTTTATGGTTTTGTTATTTAGTTGTAGTTTCATAAACGTAAGAATTTTGCATATGTATTGTAAAACATGGCACTGGCTACCGTATTTCTCCACCAATAAGCATCCTATGATGAAGAGGTAAAGGAATCCAGACCTGTTTTCAGACATGTCTGAAGAATTGGCTTCTCCTTGGACAAAAGAATTCCTAAAGTCTGGCTTTGAGAACCAATTCTTTCTTTGAGCATGGAAGTAGATTATGTTAACGTCTCCTTTTCTCAAAACCCTAGGGCCTGGAGCAGGTGGTGTGTGACTTTCAGTCTGAAACCGAGAAGAGCCTTCTTTATTCACCAGCCCTATCAGGAGGAATCAGCCACTTGATTGACAGAGCCCTTAATGACCCTGTGCTTTCCTTAGTATAATAGTACTGCAGGTGTCTTTCAAAAGGATGTTTCAGATAGACAGTGAGCCCCCTTCCCTGGTAAATCATACTTGGCCATAAACAAATAAGATCTTTGTTTGGCCTGAGAAATATGTTTAAAATTCTGCCATCTTCACTTGACTTAACAACTGTCTCAGACATTTCTATTTATTGTTGTTGCTCACGTAAAATCTTCCTTTTGTCTTCAATAAAGTAACACTTATATAGTTTAAGAACTTCACTTTATTTAACAGATGCAGCTTCTTTTCTAGCTTCTGTCCTGTCATTTCTCGAATTACGGAATGATGTCTCATCTGAATCTGGCTTGTAAAGCTGTGGTCTCCAGGAAGTGATGGTGATTGCTGAGAGGGGTCTGAACTGAGCTCCTCTCGCAGTGGGATAAGAACAGAATATTCATAGAGTCATGTGATGGACAGGAACCAATAAAAGCACACTTATGAGCAGAGTTTAATGGACTGATGGTAATGATTCTGGATCCTTACTTGGGAAGGAATGTTGAGAAAAATTTGAAATGGGCACTTTAATTCCAAGCAAGAAGAAAATTTCCTCCTTATATATCTTTTCCTCCTCCTCCCTTTTCTCTTACTCTTGTACCAATAAATTGTAGGATATGGATTGATATATATCTATATATTTGCGTCCACATATCTTTTTATAGGTAGGCAGTTGTGAATATTGCTGATTTTCAATAATGAATTGTGAATATAGGAAATTGGACCATTATACTGAATACCGCTTAGGTGCAGAATCACAGAGGAATGCTGCAGAAAGATGAATGAAAGTATTTATCCAGAAAGCAATACAATTATGAACAAATTCTTCTTTTTCAAAAATTGACTTGTTTGTTTAGATCCCATTTTCTTCCAAAAATTAATTTGATCCACCTTAAACCATAACATGCATGTGCCATAACATCAACAAAACAGGAATAAATAAAAATCATGTAAAGGGAAGTAAAAATGTATGTATAGATACTAGTCAAACATGTTCACTTAATAAACTATTACAGTTAATTGTACATTTCTTATAAATTAAAGCAAAAAATATGTAAACTCACAATGGGTTATAGACTGCTTTGCAATAAGATAAAGGAGTCACAGTTCTTTAGAAAAGAAAAGCCGTGCCCGTGCTAAATTTTTAAAGAAGTTTAATTCACTCTGCATGTATTTATGGAGCTCTTTAGTTTAAAAAAGCTCTCTCCTTTTTTCATTGATACTCACAAATTTATAAGTATGTTTGGCTCATTTTACAGAAGACTAGATTGAATCTCAGAGAAATATGGTTTTGTAATTAGTAAATTACAGAGCAGTAGTTCCAGCCTGTATCTCTTAGCACCAAATCTAGTGCTCTTTTCACGTCATCATGTCAGGGACACTGGCCACAGTAAAGGATGCCCATTGTCCCCAGCGCATTTATTAAAGGTCCATGAACGGAACTAGCATGTGACCATTTTCTGTACTGACCCTTGGTTAAAAGCTGAAAGCATATAGAGGTGAAAGCAAAACTCGCTGAGTGACTTTCTGTTTAGCAATAACTTACTAAGGTCTAGGTATTTTGCTTTTCAGTAATTTATATTTATCTGAGTTTCAGACATTAGAATAACTGAAGGAATTGAGGCAAACTGTGCCCCTTAGGCTAATAATCTCATTACTATTTTCTCGATTGGAAATTGTATCAATCAGGGTCCCAGCAGGAAACAGACGGCACCATTCAAACTGGGTAATTGCAGTGAGTTTAATAAGGGGATTATGTACACAGGAGTGGGTAGAGTTTAGGAAAGGCAAGGGACAGTGCAGGACATCCAGAGAAAAGCCAGTGTAAGAGTAACACCCCTACAGGCAGGAAGGGAGCTGGGGCATATATTTCTTGATAAATTCTCAGACCTCCTGCTGGGGCTCCCATTGATCAGACTCAACATAAAGATAGAGGACATGGGAGTTTGTGCCCATATAAGTCAGTGTTCAGAGGCACAGAGCAGAGCGGAGAAGGGTGGAGGGCCACTTTGGAGGTGCGCACCAGCATGGAAATGAATGGACGTGGTACGGGAGCGAGTTCTCTGGAAAAAGCAAACAGCAGAAATTTGGTAAATGCTGATCAAAGAAAGGCCTATCTGTTCTCAATTACGTTGGGATACTTATAGTATAGATTAAATTAAAGGCGCGGGAGTGAGAATTGGAAAGAAATTTATCTTAAACACCAGTGTGTTCCAGTACTGTGTAGGTTTTTCTTACATACATCGGCTCATTTAATTCTTGCCATGATAACATTGGATATTATCATCACCGTTATATATATGGGAAATTAAGGTTCCCAGAGGCTAAGGAATTTATTCCACAAAAAATGTAGTAAATAGAAAATTAGAGATTTGAATCCAGGATTTGCTAACATCAATGCCTGAATTTTTTTCCCACAATTTCCCTGCCCACTTTACTTATATGTCACGAGAGGAGAGCATAACACATCTGCACTGAAATAAAACCTTAATGTTTCTGAAGAAGCAGTTTTGGATTACTTATATATCAAGATAAAAGTTAACACTCAAGAGAATATGGAGGAGAGTATTCAAATTTAGAAACTTCAGAGATAATAACTAGTCATATGCCTTTCCTATAATGATAGCTGCCATTTATTGAATATTTCACATATAGACTATTTGCATTAAATCAATTTTTAATATCAGTCATATAAAGATGGAATTGAAAAGTGAAGCACAAAAAAAAGGGTGAACAAAGTACAAGGGAGAGGGACAGAAATCAGGTTTCTCTGGATAAACCTTGTTCTCATGACTACAAAGCAAAATAAAATAATAAAGAAAAAAAGAAAAATTTTTCCCCAAAAAAGAAAAAAAATTAATCTCTTTGATATAAATTGAATAACTAGAAATACGTTACTATGCCAGAAAGAATGTGGGAGGTGAGGGGTGGCTAGGGCAGGTGAGTGTAATGGAGGAAAAATGGAGACAACTGTAAGTGAACAACAATAAAAAAATAAAAAGAAGAAGATATCAGAAACTACTGGGGTCATGCCAAAAGGACTCAAGAACCAATGTGACGAGAATCCCACTGGACTAAGCTGAGTCAGTGTAAGCACGTAGAGGAATAATGTTTATGAATTAACACAACAAGAAGGTGAACAAATGATGATATCATAATGCTATTTAAAGAGGAAAAAAGTCATTGATAACCTTTGAGTTATGATCAAGAACCAATTCTCATGTTTCTGAAAACTGCTGGAGAAAGAATTAAGTATTCTATACCTGCTTTTTCTTCTTTTAAGTATTATTTTATTGATTATGCTATTACTGTTGTCCCATTTTTTTCTCCCGTTTATTCCTCTCCACCCTCTCCTGCCACCAGCTGCGCACCCCACCCCCGTTAGTTCATGTCCATGGGTCATACATATAAGTTCTTTGGCTTCTCCATTTCTTATACAGTTCTTAACCTCCCCCTGTCTACTTTAGTACCTACCATTTATGCTTCTTATTCCCTATACCTTTACCCCCATTCTCCCCTCTCCACCTCCCTGCTGATAACCCTTCATGTGATCTCCATTTCACTGGTTCTGTTCCTGTTCTAGTTATTTGCTTAGTTTGTTTTTGTTTTTGCTTTTTAGGTTCAGTTGTTGATAGTTATGAGTTTGTTGTCACTTTACTGTTCATAGTTTTGATCTTCTTCCTTTTCTTAGATAAGTCCATTTACCATTTCATATAATAAGGGCTTGTGATAATGAATTCCTTTAACTTGATCTTACCTGGGAAGCACTTTATCTGACCTTCCATTCTAAATTATAGCTTTGCTGGATAGAGTCATCTTGGATGTAGGCCCTTGCTTTTCATGACTTGGAATACTTCTCTCCAGTCCCTTCTTGCCTACAAGGTTTCTTTTGAGAAATCAGCTGACACTCTTATGGGAACTCCTTGGTAGGTAACTATCTCTTTTTCTCTTGCTGCTTTTAAGATTCTCTCCTTATCTTTAATCTTGGGTGAAGCAATTATGATGTGCCTTGGTGTGTACTTCCATGGGTCCAACTTCTTTGGGACTGTCTGAGCTTCCTAGACTTCCGGGAAGTCTATTTCCTTTGCCAATTTGGGGACGTTCTCCTTCATTGTTTTTTTCAAATAAGTTTTCAATTTCTTGCTCTTCCTCTTCTTCTTCTGGCACCCCTGTGATTCAGATGTTGGAATGTTTAAAGTTGTCCCAGAGGTTCCTAAGCCTCTCCTAATTTTTGTGAATTCTTGTTTCTTCATTCTATTTTGGTTGAATGTTTATTTCTTCCTTTTGTTCCAAATCATTGATTTGAGTCCTGGTTTCCTTCCCTTCACTGTTGGTTTCATGTATATTTTTCTTTATTTCATTTTTCATAGCCTTCACTTTTCCCTCTACTTTGCAACCATACTCAACCATTTTTGTGAGCATCCTGATTACCAGGGTTTTGAACTCTGCATCTGATAGGTTGGCTATCTTCATCACTTAGTTGTTTTTCTGGAGTTTTGATCTGTTCTTTCATTTGGGCCATATTTGTTTGTCTTGGCATGCCTTTACATTGTAAGGGACAGAGCCTTAAGTATTCACCAGGGCGGGGCAACCCACATTGCTGCATTGTGGCTCAGTATGTGTGGTGGGGAGGGGTCAGAGAGGGAACAGTGCCACTTGCTCAGCGCCCAGCTTGCTTTCAGTCACTTCCCCTACCACCCACAAGCAAATTGGGCCCTTCTGGTGCTGATTCCTGGGTGGGTGGGTTTGTGTACATTCTAGGACCCTGTGGATCTTTCCAATGAACTCTCCTGTGAGGCTGGGAGTTTCTCCCACCACCACAACCCCCACAGGTTTTTACATGTAAAGGTTTTGAGGTTTTCATTTCCCTTACTGGAACTCTGGGTTACACAGTCTGTCTTGCTCCACTATTGTTCCTTCTGATTTATCCACACACAAATATGGGACAGTAAGCTGCCACCTCACCTGCCTGGATCTCCAGCCACCTTGCCACACATCCTCTCTGCCCTGGCTGCCTGTCTCTGCCCCTCCTACCAGTCTGGGTGAATATTTCTTCTTTAACTCCCTGGTTGTCGGACTTCCATACAGTTTGATTTTCTGGTAGTTCTGGTTGTTTTTACTTTTTAATTTCTTTTTGTTCTTCTTTTGGTTGTGTGAGAAGGCAAAGTGTATCTACCTATGCCTCCATCTTGGCTGGAAGTCTGTATCTGCTTTTTCTATACAACCTCGGTATAACCAAATCTCCTGAGCTTTATTTTCACAAAAGTATCCCAGCTGACACAAGAAGGAGGGAAGATTAAGAAGGTCACCATACTTAAAACATCTAATAAAATAGTGGATCTAGGTAATGATAACCAATGGCTACTAACATCATAAAAAGAGAGAGGAGCAAACACTGTGCCTCCTGTTGGAATTATGAAATATTCTATAAAGTGTTTTTTGACAAAACATCAATCTAAATCAGATCAAGTTCATGGGAATAACATGCAAGAATAACACATTAAATATTACCATAATGCTGGCAGTCAACAAAATCCAGACTATGGGAAATTGTACCAACATCACTAAGGACTTGATTTTTTCAATGATTAAATTGTAAGGAAAATGAAAGAGGGAAGAGAAGCCATAGTTTTACAGAGATTTAAGAAGCCTGTAAAAATGCAATATGTAGAAATTGTTTGGATCTGAATTAAAAAACAATTGTAGAACAAACTTTGAGATAATTAGAAATATTTGACATGGACTGGATTTTTTATGATATTAAGGAATAAGTTAAAGTATTTATGTAGGTTAATGGTATTATAATTATGTTCTTTAAAAGAATTCTTATTCTTAGGGATACTTACTGAACCAAAGAAATAATAAAATATCTGGGATTTGGTATAAAATAATATAGGTGCTTGGGTGGGAGTTATATTGGAGAGTTGATAGAAAATAATTGGTGTTGAATTGATATTGTTGAAGATGGTAAATGGGTATAAGGGTTTCATTATATTCTTCTCACATATACATATGTGCTATTACACAAATAATTTTTAAAATGTGTTTTAATAGATGAACCTTACTCAATTCCACTTGCGGATGGTTCTGAGATCTATATAATTTAAGAAAGTCATTTAAAATTAAAAATGGATACCTTATCCAGTCATAAATTGAAAACTCTACTTCCATAAATTTTCTACATGTAATGTGTCTACAAAGTCCAGTGTGTAAGATAAAGAACTTTTTCAAAAATTTTCTGGACTCCAATTTAGGTTCTTTTAGAAGATCCAGAGTTAAAATTTAACTTCAGTCTATTGAGAATTAGCTCCTGTGTTTCCCTGGCATGCATCCAAGTTCAGAGGAGTTACCATATTGTTATGGTCTGGGATTAGGGGGCATCTGGTCCTCAGTGTCATCTGTCCATGCTGACATCTGTTGAAACATTCCTCATGCCATCTGATCCTTGATCTTTAGTCCATGAAGATTATCAGGAGTCATCCCTTTTTCCCATCCTCAAGCATCCTTGGCCTGGCTTTGTCCAGTTGAGAATCTGGTCTCCCTGTCAAGTGTGAAGGAATTAGGCTTTCTGCACCAGGCTGTGGTGTAGAGAATTTTTGTGAGGTTCTCCCAGTCTTGTGTGCCTGGGTACATAGCCCAACCACTTTTGGGGGGTAGAGAGGGGAGATCTTGCCCCTCCAAGGGACTTACCTGAATAGAAGCACAAGTCTCCTCTGCTCTTACATTCCACAAACACTTCTGGGGTTCCTCTCACTCCTTCCACCACTGGCCCTCAACCCCACGCAGTATGAGTGAAATCAGAGGGCAGGTTTTTCCAGGTACCTGCTAATGTTGACTACACCACCTTTCTCCCCAATATCTCTTCTTTCCTGCCTCAAGAACACTTCTAGTTTTGGAAGCAGGAAGCCTTGTTTGTATTTTTTACTCTGCTCTGAGTCATTTCTATTTTCTCAAGAATTAGGCATTTGAAATTCAAAGACCCAGAAGAGAATATTCTTTTATTTTCTTTCTGAAATGACCCCCTGCCAATGGAAATGAGTGAACTGCCTAAACTAGTCAAGGGGAGGGAAGGGAGAAATAATAACATTAAATATTTTTGGAAATAACAGCAAACACTAAGTAGCAAGCACTGTTTAAGTGCGTTACATGTATTAACTAATCTAATCCTCATAACAACCCTATGAAGTAAATACTATTGTCCCTATATTATGGGTCATGAAACAGAGGCACAGAGGTAAATTACTTATCCAAGATTGCACAGCTAGCCAGTGGTAACACTAGATTTCCAGTGCAGGCACTAGATCTGTGCTCTTAAAATCATTAAGAAATGTATGCTGGAAAAAAGACCAAGTGCATTCGAAAGTCCTAGTCAAGTTCTATTTTTGCATGTATATTTCTTTTGTTTTAAGATTTTATATTATTATTTATTTTTAGAGAGGGGACAGGAGGGAGAAAGAGAGGAGAGAAACATCAATGTGCCTTTCACGCACCCCCTGCTGGGGACCTGGTATGTGCCTTAGACTGGGAATCCAACCAGCGACCCTTTGGCTGGCACTCAATCCACTTAGCCACACTACCCGGGGCTATTCTTTTTTTTTTTTTTTTTTAATCATTAGAAGTGTACAGGTTTTCCCCACTCTCCAAAAGTAGAGTGTTCTTATAAAAACTTTTATAAACTTAAATGATGTAAACAGAAGAAGCAATTGCTATTAATTCATATAGAAAAATTGTGAGTGTTCCTAGACCCAAAATTCAACACACAATGTCTTTGTTTCATTCGCCATGATAAAAACGCTTAATTATGTACGTCCAGTTTTGTGCTAAGTATAACACCTTTATGAGCCCTCAGGCTTTTCTGCTACCTTAAGACACATCTCACTAATGGACATACAAGATAAATCAAGAAAAAGCTCAGATGCTCTCAGACACAGTTCAAAGCCACGGAGGCTTGAGGCGGAGATGCTGAGTGTAATTTCCAGGGAAGGAACTTGGTGGGGCCCCTTTTGCTTCTCCCGGTGCTCACTCCTTCTATAAAGTCTCCCTGTAAAACAAATGCTGAATACTAGTTTTGCTTTTTACCTTTTTTTGTAACAGCTAAAATCCTCTTCTGATTTCTTTTGGTTAGAGAAAATGGGTAGGTCTTTTGTAAAAGCAAAGTCTCATAAGGTGCACTTTCAGAAAGCAGGAGGTACCTGTAAAACCATCTATCTGTCCTTAGTTTTCTTGTCTTCATCCACAGTATAAATAATGTGGGGAAGGAAAGAAACTAAATACTGAAGTCTCACAGGTACATCTCACTACAGCACTGGAATTTAATTTATCAGATTTCCATCTAATTTCAGATGAGGACACTAACCTTTAGTTTAACTAATGTTCAGATGAACCCACAGTGAGGAAGTGAACGCTGTGATGCAAGCCCAAGGCCATCTGATTGACCAAGGTCACATTTATTCTTCAACCACACAAGAGAGTTAACTGCATTTTGACCTGAAATTGAAGGTGGACAGTTGCAAGGCCTCTACGAACATCTGACCCTGCCAGGGGAGAGGAGATTCAGACCTTGGGCCTGTCAGGCAGATACCTTTTCACCAGCTGTGACTCTGCCTGCCTTTGCGCAGCATTAATGAAAAGGCTGGAGCAGTAACAGATGGAACACACTCGAACCTTCCAATCAGGGTTCTTCGATCCCCTTCAGCTCCTCTGGGCACTGTGCTTCATCTGCATTAAAAAGCCCAGTGGATGTATTTCAGCTGCTTCCCGTCAGCCCACATAACGTCCTTTCTGACACTCCCCCGGGACAGTCCCATGTCGTGTCATGCAATAACAGACTGAGGAGGGTGCAAATAATTAGAACTTAGATTGTCAACTTGGTCTCCAAAGTCAGTCACACAGAAAATGCACAGGCTTGACATATGATGCACAGAGCTGTTTTATGGAAACAAGTGATCCAAACTTCTTATTTTTTGGTAAAAAGTTGATAGTATATTTTATGTGTCCCAATCACTCATTTTTACGGGAGCAAAGGCAATAACATTGATGAAGATGAGTTCTTCAGAGCCAATGTCAGTTAATGCAGCTTTGGTTGTTTGTGGAGTAACATGCATTTACATTTTCCTTCTCTGCCCCTCACCCACCATCAGAGATGACACATTTAATGTAAAAAAAAAAGTCATTTGTAGATAAAAACATATTTAGAAATAAAGATGTGCAGGTATATAAGTGTGGGGCCTCTGTAAGTAAGAAATTATTACTGAGATATGGCTGTACATTACAAACTTGCTATAAGGATCCTGAATTGATTCACAGCAAACACATACACCTTGAGTGAGGTTAAACTGCTCTCCTCCCCTTCTTGTCATAATAACTTAACATAATGATAGTGCTGTCATTGTAAATATTTGGAGGCTTCTGCATCTTGATAATTGATAGATTCTGAATGTTGGAGAACTCAGGGAATAATTTTTAAATCAGCACGAGCTTCATGTTCAAAGTGCTTCCTTGGATTTTCAGAATGAAAACCAGAACCAACCTCTATTTCTTAAGAAATGATGAGGAAGCGTGAGAAAGGCACACACACCCAGCCCTCTGTTATTTCTTAGGTCTTCCTCCAGTAAATTGAAAAAGGTACCTCCCCTCTGTGAATCTGCCACCCCCCACACACTTGGCCCAGGTGCCACACACCGGAGCATATGGCAGCTCACATGTTGCCTCCTCCCGGGGGGTGGATAGGGAATGCTGGTCACCTGGGCTCTGTTTTCAAGTGGTGTGACAGCAGCTGTGGGAAGCCCAGAGAATGACAGGCTCTCACTGCTCTTCTTACTATTAGGAAAGAAGAGCGAGGGGAACAGAAGGGAGATGTTTTCATATACCCAGCAGCTGTGACGTGACTCTTCTGTAAAAGAACACATCGCTTGCTGGTTTTCCCCACTGTGAACAGGTGCAATAGAAGGGAAACCCTTTTTAAAAAAATTTTTTATTTACAATTGCTAGTCAATTGTGGTAGGCAGAATCATGTCCTACATCCCCTGAACGTGTGACTGCGTTATCCTGCGTGGCAAGGGGGGGATTAAGTAGCAGATGGATTTAAGGTTGCTAATCATCTGACTTTAAAATAGGGAGATGATCCTGGATAAGCAGGGTGGGCCCAATGTTATCACAAAGGTCCTTAAATAAGGAAAGGGAGAAAGAAGTCACAGAGATGCTCTGTGAGAAAGACTTGACCTGCTTTGCTGGCTTTGAAGTTAGAGGAAATAGGCCACAAACTAAGAGTGTGGGCCTCTAGAATCTAGAAAGGGCAAGAAATAGATTCTCCCCTAGAACCTCCAGAAAGGAACACAGCCTGCTGACACCTCGATTTTAGCCCCGTGAGACCAATTTTGGACCTCAGAACTACAGGAACTAACATAATAAAAGTCTTATTTTGAAGCACTAAATTTGTACCGATTTGTTACTGCAGCAGTAAGAAACTGATACATGGTGTGATGGCTTGAGCAGAGGTTCTCAACTTTGGAGTACACTTGAATTATCTGGGGGGCTTTTAGAGCCCTAAAGTCGGGGTTATACCCAAGATCAATCATGTCAGAATCTCTGAGAACGGGCCCCAGAAATCAGATTTTTATAAACACCCAGGTGATTCCAATGGGCAAGCGAAGCTGAGAAGCGATGATTTTCTTGGCTCGAACCCCAACAGTGTTTGGAGGAAGGAAATCTAGGTTCAAATGCCATTTCTGTCACTTCAAGATTAGCTCAGACAACTTATTTCACCTGTGTATTAAGTGCACATGAACACATATGTATATTTGTATCTATAAAATATATGTATGTGTACACATACACTACTCTTATGTAAAATGGGAAGTTCTTTGTGAGAATTTACATATAAAGATTTAGCACCTAGTAAATGCAAGTAATGAATGTTACTTTGGTGTACATAGTTGAGAGCTACTAAAGAAATTTTTAAAAATTCTTCCTTGGTAACATCAAAAATGTGTTGATTTTCCTATTTTATGGTTTTCTGGGCCTGTGGATGAAAAAGGGGTGCTGTAATAAACTACAAATATTAACTGAATAGGTCATAGTGGGTTGTCAAACCCCATGCCTATAACTTCTTTAGCGAAAGGTTTTCAAGCAAGTCCGGTCCCTTGTTCTTGCACATCTAAGTCAACATGTCTTTGAAATTGCAGAAGTAATGCCCCTCCAAAGCATAACCACCCTCAAAAGAGCACATAATCTTGTTAACTGTTCTGTATTCCAATCCCTGCCTTGCCTTCTCCCGCCTCCATGCAATTTTCCTCACATTCCCTCCTTAATTCCAAATGCACAAAAGAATCTGCAAAACTGTCATTCTCTGGAGCTTTTTAGATCTTTCTTCCTGGCAATTGTTATCAATTTTGGCTCAAATAAAGTCTTATAAAAATTCTTTATAGATTTGGGTGATTCTTAGGTCCACAGGACTGTGAGTCTCAAAGTATGTTCTAATGTGGGGGCCACCCTTAAATTTATGTCAGATAACTGACATCTTGGGAAAGCAAGATTATGTTATGAAAATTTTTCTTTTTAATATTAATACACTTCACCCCTTATTTGAGGTTTGTCTGCACTTCCCCAGGAGCTTTCAGGCTTAGAGTGTAGGCCGTGACCTCAGGCAATTTCCTTAACCTTGCCTGGAGCCTCCATTTCCAAGTCAGAAACAGAGGAACACAATTCTCCTCTTCCCTCTAGTTGGTGTGGGGATTAGAAAGGGGAAGTATGAGGTATCTAGCACACCGACTGGCCTGCAGTCATGACTTAATAAACGAAATTTTTAGAATCCTATGGGTCAAGTTCAAAGCCAACAAATGAAAGGATAAAATGAAAATTCAGTGGTTGTGAGAATAAAATAGAGTAGGTTGCTAGGTATGGAATCAGTGAGGAGACTCAGGGCTTTGGCTGGAGCAGATGTCCATGCTTTTACAGGTGCCCAGCAGGTGTGGCAGAGGTGGGCACAGCTGCATGCAAGAGCTCAGGCCCACTGTATATCAGGCCCTGAGCTAAGCTGCTGAAATGTGGAGACCTAGGAAACGCGATGGGGTTCATGGACATTGAAGGGGCAACAGACCAGCCTGTGCCCATATGACAGGTGTTTTCAGTCCCAACTCCCAGCTCTGTTATTAATCCCTTGAGGGTAGGGGGTGTGGATTAGGGTTCTCTGTCATCCGATTCTGCAGCTTTGTTCTGGGTGCCCAGCAAATGCACAATAAAGCCTTGCTGTTTCATTAGCCCATAAGAGCCACATAAAAATGACTAAGAGAAATATAACACATTTGGTTCTTTCAATTTCAATAGGTGAAAAGTAACCAAGGGTATTGGGCTGCAGTCTGGGCCACAGAACTCGAACGTGGGTGAACCCAGTCTCACGGCTGGGTTTTGGCTGCCATTGGTCTTTCTCAATGTCAGTTCATCTATTCTGTGGCAATGGAGTGAAAGCAGTGTCTGGCTCACAGAATTAGTCCCCCAGTCAAGTGTGATGAGTGTGAAAGTTTTCCAAAAATTTGCTACAAAGAAAAAATTTCAAGTTCAAAGATGTAGGCAAAGCTTACATATTGTTGGGGCGACAAGAGTCGTGTTTTTGAAGAAGCTATCCCAGGGTAGCAGCTAAAGAAACTTTCTTTTTCAAGTTGTTTAGGATTTAGACTCTCCTGTGTCCCAGATACAACTGGTAGAATGTGAATGGGGACGACAAGGTGGGACCCGAGCCGTGAAGCCACGCGCACCTGGGCTCAAAGCCCAGAGCGTTCGAGCTAGCTCACTGTGTGTGGAAGCCCAGGCGAGACTCTTCCCTGACTCTGAGTGCCCCTTTCTATGAACAGGACTGATCCATGACCGGCCTCTGACAGCGCCTACAACACGGGGCGTGAGCGGCTCACTGTCCAACCCCAGGTTCCTGGGGCTCCCGGAGAAGGCCAACTGTTTATAGGACATACTTTCCTTGGGTGCTTTTCTTTGCTAAAAGACAATAATCATTTATTTTTTGTTGTAATTTTTAAATATTTATAGTTATAGATCGTGTATACTCCATACTGAATATGGAATATGTATATGTGCATATATATGTCTTAGACATTCTCACAGTAAGAATTTAAAACAATACCAATAAAGCAAAAACTCTATTATTCCCATTTTAAGGGTAGGTTTCTTTCTTTAAAAATCAGTTTTCATCAGGGAAATATGAAGTCAAATTATAGTCCTGTCTGACCTGAAGGATCAGACAGCTGGAATTTGTTCTCTTGCCACATAGTCAAATCTAAGACCATCCTCAGGAGGTTCTAGAATAATGCATGCAGTAGCCCTAGTGACTTATGGGTTGGTGATCTCTTTCCAGGTTCTGATCAGGGCCAGATCAGCTGTCTCCAGTCACTCCTAAAGTGCCCTCCCTACTCATCTGCCCTTTCCTCTTGCCAGGTGTAGTGTGCAGGAAACAAATGGGGCCAGGAATCTAAAGATGCAATGCTCAAAGCCTAGTGCTTCCTGCTACTAGGTTATGGAAACTCTGCTTCTTAACTTCCTCATCTGTGAAATGGAGACAGTGTTAGTTACAATTACATCACAGGGTTGCTACCATTGAATGATTTCGTACTTTCAAATCTTGAAGTATTTTTAAAATATGGAACATTATTTTGACATGCATATAATAATGGAAGAGAGTTTAGAAGATACAAGAATAGAAAGTGTAATCATAGATTTAATTGCATTTACTCCCTTCTAACAATGCTCCTAATGTCATGAAATCCCATAGTTTTCATCTGTTGCTATTGTGCAAGATCTACTCACATGGCAACTGATAGCTCTGGAATGGTTTGAATAAAGGCCTTTTATTCAACAAAGGAAAGCACCTACTATGCACCAACCCTGATTACACCAGAGAACAAAACAGACAAAAAGATGTGCCCTCCTGGTCCTTACATGACTTTAGGAAAACTCAGAGATGGTGGTTCAAGGGAGTTCTCTGACACACAGCTGCCTGAGTGAGGTCCCAGGGGCTTTTCCTCACCTTCCACCCAATATGATCCTGGGGCCCAGGTCTCAGAAAAATCCACTACTTGGCTTTCATCCAGGGACAGGCATTCGGAATGTTAAGTCAGGCCAATGTTTGCTGCTCAGAAATTGGACAGGAACCATGTGCTGAGTGCCAGCAATGCTGTATGAGAACTAGTATCTGGGTTTAATTTCCACTGTCTGTCAGAAGGAAGCTTTGATCAGGCTGTGCATTTTTTCACTTCTTCTAAGTGACTGGAGGCTACTACTGGCCCATTACTACTGCCTCTGTGTGAGCTCTGGGTTGGCCATGAGGTTACAGATTTATTTACATGCATTTCCCCAAAATTGCCCTGCCCATCCCTTCTCTCTCTCCCATCCATTCATGGTAGAGTTAGAGCTGGGGGTTCAAAATGGGAGTGAATGTGTGTCCAGGAAGGAAAGGGATGGGAAATGGGCTGGGGACCCACACGCATTGCAGAAGGAAGTGCAGCCCTGGTAAGTGACTGCAGCTGGCTCTTAATGGCTTTTCTTCTCTGCCATCATTTTCCTTTAAGCCCAAAAGAAACTCTTTGTAATATGTGTTAAAATTATGGTTCAGATTTCTGATGATCAAGTTACATAGATTAAAGTAATGGATACCAGACTCTGCATCAATTCAGGTATAAATATGGATGAAATGAATGTGCATTATCCACTGTTATAAATCTGTGTATTCAAGGAAAGACATAAATCTCCCAAACCTTTCCTACCTCAGGGTATGAAGGGTTCTTTTTTTTTTTCTTTTTCTTTTTCAGTGTTTTCAATGAAATTATGATTTGGAGTAATTTGCTAGTTTTGCAGAAACCTCTGGCTTTTTTTGTTTGTTTTTTACAAGAAAGGGTAGAGTATATTATTTATAATGGTGAGTCATTAAAATGCTCCAGGAAGTCATCACTGCAGAGGGGGTTGGAGAGGGAAGGGGTTATACGGCGTTCCAGATGTGCCTGTGTGGAGAAGGGCCATGCATTTGGAGACATTTATAGCACCTGGCTCCATTGTAAAGGGTTCTTGGCCCGGAGGCATTTCTGTTCTCTTCCCCTCCTCTTGGCCCTATCAACACTGTACATGCAGGGACTCAAAGGTGTCAGCGCGTGATGGACACATGGCCACAGGATGTTGTGGTCTGGAAGGGAAGACTGAGTTCTCGCTCCCGCAAGGCCACAGCAGGGCTGATGAAAGTGTCTGAGCTCCCTGAAGCCTGGGGCCCTCACAGGAGCAAGAAGGAGCCTCCTGGGGAAGGGAAAGAACAGAGCCAACTGCTCTACAGAAATGCGTGCCCTAGCTAGGCTGCTGAGCACCTGCGCATTTGTTCACCTTAGTTCACCTCTTTGAGTTTCACATCTGTAAAATGAAGGTAACATGCACATTCTATAAGGGTGGTGTGAGGACTAAATGCAGTTCTGAGCACGAAGGCACCTAGTACAATTCCTTTCTTTTCTCACGGGAACGCCCAACTTGAAGGGCTGAGACTCAGGACCACCATTGTCCCCAGGGGAACTGCCTCATGGACTCTCAGGCTTTTTCCAGCTTCCCTCAGCTGAGGCCACTGCTGACCCCACACAGAGCTCAGCTGTTTCTAAAGTCCTGAGGAGTGAAGGAAGAGTGTAACAAAGAGGCCCAGGATCTTTCTATGGCATCGCTCCATCCTTCTCCTCTGTAGCATCCATTATTAACAAACAACCACTTTGTCCTCGTTGCGAGGCAGCGAGATGGAAAATGAGAAAAGTAGGCATGTTCCTTCCCTTTAAGGATCAACCTGGAAATGACTTACATCACTTTCCTTCACTTCTACTGGTCAGAACTTAGGCATATGGTCCTACCTAATCAGGAAGGAGACTAGGAAAAGTATTCTTTATCTAGGGTAACCATGGACCAAGATAAATTCCCTTTCCATGGAGGAAAGAGAGATGAATATTGGGGGATGATTGGATGTCCCTTCCATAGAGGTGACAGGTTATTGTGCCAGAAACTCAAGTAGAATTATATGCTTGAAGAGAGAGATTTGGGTTCTGTTGGGATGGAGAAAGGAAGATGTTATCCCATGGATTATGAAATGTGTTTGTGTCTAAAAATTAGATTAATTAGGACATACAATAACTATGTGTCTCACTTTGTTAAAGTACAAAGCCCAGAGGCCAAGGTAACTGGGCCTCTCCTATTATTGGTCAGGTATGTTTACCTTCCCCTGCAGCCATCCATGACTGCACAATGCCCATGGTGCTTTTCACCTTGCACTCCCAGCATGCATCCCATGGCCTGCCACAAACCTATTGACTCAATTGATGTATGAATGATGAGTGAATGAATGAATTAAAGAGGGTAAAGGACAAGTGGGGACTGGGCAAGAGGCTGGCAGCAATGGCAGTGGCACTGCCATTAGCAAAACTAAATCATCTCTGAGCTTCTGAGCTACCACCTCCCTCATTCTGTTTTCTTTTCTTTTTTTTTTTAAGATTTTATTTATTTACCTTTAGAGAGGGGATGGGAGGGAGAAAGACAGGGTAAGAAACCTGTATTGTGAGAGAGAAACATTGATAAGATCAGTTGTCTGCCCCAGGGGACCAAACCTGAAACCCAGGGGTGGGCCCCAACTGGAATTCTTACCAGTGATCTTTCCCATCTTCTGCTTTGTAGGATGCTGCCCGACTGAGCCATACCACACTGGTAGGGCTCCCTGGTTCTTGAGAAACAAATGTCCTTTTTTCTCATTTACCCAAGAGAAAATGAAGAGCAAAAGGGCCTCCAGCAACCCAGTACATTTAGCAACCTGAATATCCATCCTTTCTTTCTTTGCTTCTGTCAAATTGCCTGAGGCATCTCACTAGGACACTTCTGGTTCCTTGCTTCTGCTCCATGGGGGGCCTTGTTCCTCCTTTTGGCCTTCTCATTCACCTTCACATTCTTCCCTCTCTTTCAGATCCTTCTGAATTTAAATATACTCCAGGTAAAAATCTTTCCCATCTTTAAAAAAAAAAATGTTCGCTCAATCCCTATCTACAATTGTATCTTTCTGCCCCTTCCCCCACCCTCTCAGGGCCAAACTTCTTAAAGCAGTTGGCTGAATGCACTGCTCCTACTTCTATACTTCGTACCTCTTTTTCATTCATTCCACTGATGTTTGATGCCCATCCCTTACCCCTATCCTAGCAACGCTGGTCAAAGCCACTGATCACCTCACTGTTGTAGTTGCCAGGGCATTTTGCAGTTCTTCTTTCCCTTGGCCCTTGAAAGTCCTTGACCTTGTCGATCATTCCTTTCTTGAGGAGCTTCTTCCCAGGGCTTGTGTAAAATGCCACCCATTCTGGTTTTTCTTCGATCTTGGGATGCATCTTTTTTCTCTCTCCTATGGCCTCTCTTCCTCTGGTCATTGTTAAATGTTAGTGTTTCTCAGATATCTGTTCTGAGTTATCTTCTGTTCTTACTCTACAACTAGATCCCTAGGCATCTCATCCACTGCCATTGTTTCTATGCATATGATGGGGGAACCCCCCCAAAACCAGAATGTATTCACAAAAAATTGTGTATTTTTTCTTACATGTTTAAACTTCAGTCACCTTCAAAGTACTCTCCATTTGATGCAGTACACCTCTCGAGACATTTTTTCCCGCTGCTCAAAACAGTTTTTGAACTCATCGATTTTGATGCCTCTCAGTGCATCTGCGGTTTTTTGTTTCACATCTTCCACATTAGCAAAACATTTACCTTTGAGGATTTTTTTTTTATTTGGGAAAAAAAAGTTGCTCAGGGCAAGATTGGGTGAATAGGGAGGGTGGGGCACAGGGGTCTTGCCGTTTTTGGTCAGTTGCTGAACACTCAGTGCGGACCCATTATGAAATGGGCAAACACATTGAAAGAGTCTGTAAAAAAAATTCACTGAAGCTGAATGAAGCCTCTCACAACAACGCCAGCTGGTACACTGATACAGATGGGTTCCTAGAACACTCACCTAGCGGGGGAAGCATGTACTGCAAGGGGACCACCCTCCAGAAGATAATCCGTTTGGGGGGATTCTTCTTGTACATATGTAACTTAAATGCATATGATGTCTAGATATATATTTCTAGCCCATTCCTCTCTAGAGAGTACAGATCCAACTGCCTCCAGAACATCTCCATTAATCAGGAGTGTCCAACCTTTTGGTGTCTTTGGGCCACACTGGAAGAAAAGAATTGTCTTGGACCACACATTAAATACCTTGTGATTATAATCACAAAAAAATATTATAATGTTTTAAGTAAATTTACGATTTTGTGGTGGGCCACATTCATCGCCATCCTGAGCTGCATGCGGTCCATGGTCTGCAGGTTGGACACCCCTGAATATTCTAGAGGCCAATAATGTCTAAAATCCTAAAACATCTAGAACACTGCATGTCTAAAATTAGATTCAGGTTCCACCGTTCACTATTCTTGTGCTCTGTGTCTCATTTGTAAAGAGAAGGTAAGAATAGCTGAGGATTACAGTAGGGACAAAGGGATCGATATGGAAGGATGTGATATGTACATCGGGAAGTGCTGTGTACATGTGAAGGATGGCAGTGACTGTATGTTAACCAGCAAGTCTTGACTGAGCACCGACAGCACATCCAGCACAGGTCTGGGTGTTCCAGCAATTACAGAATAGAATGATCCATGGCTCCTGCTGTGAGGACCTTACAGGTTGATTGGAAAAGGTGAAAGTAAAATAATGAAGTTCTAAACTCTGATGTAGGCAATAGAGCTTGCAAGAACGGAAAGGTCAGCGGCATCACTAGGGGACTTCTACAGGAGACCTCTACTTCCTCCCAGCCCCACTCATTCTCTTCTTAAAGATACTACCCTGCCCATGGCCAAAAGGCTCAACCTTAGATATCACAGGTTCCCTCACCAGCAACCACAGCCATTCGGACAGGTATCCACTGACCTGGGCCAAACAGGTCACACTGAGTCTCCCTCCCAAGGAGATGTCATTCAGGCAGTATAGTGATGATGCCAGATTTAATGCAATGGTGACATGTAACTAAAGGTTATGGGTATCAAAATCAAAAAATATCTGGCAGATGAAGCCTGTCCACTAAAGGGAGATTGGAGCAGGTAAGTAAGAAGTGGAGATGAGAGACCATGTGGTCCCAGGGAGAGCAGCAGAGAACGGAAGCTAGAAGTAGGCTCTTCAGTTCTCCTGAGACCTGGCTGGGTTTCCTGCAGTCCTGTTAACTTGCAACTCTAAGTCCTGTGCTCATCCTAGTATCACGTGACACCACATCACATTTATGCTTCTTTTTAAAATTATAGGAAGATATTTCAATGCTATGCCCCTTAGTCATTTACCCATGTAGCTTTAAATTGCAGTTTGATTCAAGTTAACCAGAATATATGGGAGTTGCTGTTTTTCTACCTCTAGTTTCTAAAGGAAATTCTAAAGGATGCATCTATCATGCCTCCATTGAACATTAATTACTTTAATAATAATAACAGTGTCTTGCTTTTATAGTGGTTCACTGTTTACAAGAATATTTCACACATATTATCTCATCTGAGCCTCACAATAACTCTGTGTGGCTCAGAGAGAGTAAGTAAATTATTCAAAGTTACATAGTAGGATTGGGACATAAATTGGGGTCTCCTGACTCTTAATCCAGTTCCAAAGCAGATTGAAAGTACAAAAGTTCGAACAATGAACTCCAACCTACGTCTGAGGTAGGAATGTGTGCAGATACCTCTTGGAACATTTCAAAGACTCTTAAGTCATTCTTGTTTGCCTTTATATCCAAATTCCCAAAGTTCTGACGGAGGAGAAAGCCCCATTTCAACTCAGTTCACCAACACATTCAGACTTTTTATTGTGTGCTAGCTTCCAGCTAGGCCCTGATTTTCTGTGAACAGACTGGCTGGGTCTGAAACATCTGTATTCAAGCAGGTAGACAATCAAGCCTGACCTGTTAAAACATCAAATGTAACTTTCAAGAGGTCTTCTGTACAGGAATAGAGGTTGTATTACCCAGGGACAGGAGTCAGCTGTTTTGTGGAAACTTCCCTGCTATTCAGCTCTGACATCTGGCTCCCAGGACACCTGAGCTAGTGGATGCTGAAAGCAAAGTAGCATGATAGCTCAAAGTAGCATGCTACTGAGAGCAAGAGCTTTCACATGATCTCATAAAACTTGCAAAAGCTGCTAGATCGTTCCTGGGAAAGCCACCCTCTCTCCCATCTAATTTGAGAAGAGAAGGAGGAAGTCCAGGTGTAGGCCCCTTAACAAAAGGTTGGCCAAGAGAATGCCCTCAAATATTCCCCAGTCTCAAAAGACAGAGAACTTCCTGGGAGGAAGAACAGGTCATCACTTTGCAGCATACTCTAAGGACAGGCTTGGGCTAATGGAATGCCTGCCAGCTGGTCCCTGCTCTCCAAGTACTCTGCCTCTCACAACAGTTCCCCCTGTTCCTCCTCCCTTACAAATGCACAGAATGAGGACAGGCAATAGAAATGAAAAGGGACGCAGCGTGGTAGTTAGGCTGGAAGGTGAGCCTAATGAACAAAAGGATACTACGCTATGGACCACACCCCCACCAGCATCTCCCCTTTTCTTCAAGTTCCCTAAGATAAAAAAGAGAAACATTTAGATACCAAGTCCCTGACTCACGATGCACAAATCAGGGCCACCAAAGCTTAGATTTTGTTCCAGTTCCTTGACAGATTATTGGCTTCCTTTTCCAGACATTAGGTGGTCTTGGGTACAATAGCCGAGACTTCTCAATTTCTAAGAAATAGAAAGAGGAGCTATCAGGCATGGAATCCCCCTTCAAGCTTCCTTCATGTGTGACAATCTCAGAGCAGACCTCCAGAGCCTGGATAGCCCACTCTTCCTGCGCCCTCCAGCCAAGGCTGATCTGCTCAGAAACAACTAAGGCTCAAGAAAAGGAGCACTCTGGGGTGGGGTACCTGCTACTGGGCTTCAATTTTGGTTAGAGCAGATTTCGACCTTGCCCAGGGAATGCTTGAAATCCTATCCCTTTCTGAGTCACGGGCCTTACACAGCTGCACAGGTGGGCCATAATCTAATTTAATCGGCTCTCAGAGGCCCCTTCCTTTCTACATGGAGGTCCAAAATATTGACAGCACCTCTTAAGCCCAAAGGAATCAGAAGCCAGTGACCCCTTGGTTAGTAGGAGCCATTAGACCTCAGGAACCGGGCACGGCCTGAGGAGGGCAGGGTGAAGTGTGCCAGCTTTTTCCCAGGAATGACAACAGATCTTAGAAAGAAGCAAGTGTGAGCCATCCTCCAAGAGACACCAGATGAATATGGGTAAGTTCAAGGCTGGAAGCTGAAAGAGGAGAGAATAAATCTTCCAAAGGACTATTTGCCCCATTTTGTGCACATACAAAAAAAAAATTTAAAAGGTAATCTTGAAAATCCATCTTTCATCTGTGCTATCCAAAAGGAATCCAATTTTCCTCTGTAGCTCTTTTGCTGTTTCCAAGATGCATGAAATCTACTATCATTTAATGAATTTGTGGAACGTGCATATCTCTGGAAAGGCAGGGGGAATGGATTATTCAGTTTAATACTGTAGTTGGCCTGGTAGTTGGGAGTGTGGGAAGGCTTCCTCTGGGGGCCAGTGCCACACAGGAGTCCCAGGACAGGTCACTGAGAGAGTCCCAGGAGAGAGCCAAGGACAGTGGTTTAGAGAAGTATCATTTAGATCACTAGGGGAATTAGTAACTGATCTCTATATAGTCTCTTTAAGGCCCAGGCACTGTTTTAAGCATCTGATGTGTACTAACTCATTTAATCCTCATGGTAACCCCAAGTGGTGAGTAATTGTTATCTTCACTTTGTAGCTAAAGAAACCAAGGCTCCAATATGTGAAGTAGTTTGTCCAAGGTCCTGAGGGCAGCATATCTCAGAGTCTTCCCCAGGCGCAGACCACGCTCTTGTCCACAGCCTCCAGGGCCTCCAATACGATGGCGTATCTCAGACAGCTGGAGCCAGAAAGGGAGGTGGGAAGCAGAGAATGAACAGTGAAGTATGGAAGGGGGAGCAGGGACCTTACGTATGAGACTGAGTCCTTATTTCTCAAACTAAGGACAGATATCTCTAAGGCTGTATGGTAAAAGGTCTGGGGACATGATAAGACATCATTTTGAAAGTATCTGTTTACAGAAAAAAATGTCAAAATTAGTTTCGTGACACCTCCACAAAAGCGACAACAAGCAACTACTTGATCCTACAAATTATATTTTAGGTCTTTTGTTTATTATAGAGGGTTTACGAAGTAAAAGTGGACTTTTCTTCTGCGCATGTGTATACATATAATGCATGATTTGGAGCCTATTGTTTTTAATTACTTTAAAGTGTAATGATCTTGAATTTAAGCATATTTAGCAGTGGTTAAAAACAGGAAGTGTTAAGCATTAACTTGAAAGTGGTAAAACTCTGCAAAATGAGCAAAATCTAGATATAACCTGAAATCACTGACCGCCCAAAAGTCCATGGCTTGGCCTCATCATGTAATTCACAGGAGGAAAATGTAGCACTTACCAACCACAATTGGTGAACAAACGTTTTATTTCAGAAGCTAGCTTAAAAAATCAGTGCTTAAATGCTTCTTAAAATATGTACCTTGTTGTGTAATCTCTTGTTTCAAAGGACTTAAACTTTGGTGTCTCTTGTGTAAGAAAATTTTGAATCAGAAATGCATAAATACAAAGTTTTGGCATTAATTTTTTGATCCTGAAAATTTTGTACAACAATTATCTAAACCTTTTGAACCCCAAAACATAATTTAGATGGGAACAATATGATGAAAATGTCAAGCAAACAAAATACGCTTAATACTTCTTTTGAGTTCAATATCAAAAATCATCTTGAAAGGGGAAGTATAAGTAATGGGGTGGGGAGTAATATAACCAAATCCAGTTAAGGTCAAAAAGAGACGGCCATGCTGAAAAGGGCGCCATTATTAAATGATACCATCACACGCTCCTTTTTAATGTGCTAGAAATATATTCTCGAACAACTGCTGGAAAAGCTGAAGCTCATTTGATTTTATAATGTCAAGCTATATAAAACACTGAAGCCAGGTTTGTGGTCACTATATCTTTCTTATACTGCTTTTAGATTGAAAGTTTTTAGATTAAAATGTTTATCTTCAAGGTAGTGACATAATATAAACATTTAAAAATCACATACAAAATTTAAAATGAGCTTGTACGTGTGTAAAATAATACGCCCACATATACGCTTAGGATTCATGATGTAAAATGATCCATCTTAGGTGCCCAGATGTGAAAATGGCTCACATCAAAAGTAGCACGCACCCTTGAATGTGTTAGTCACCTTTGCATTATTCTCTGAGAAGGGATCACCCCTCCCCCCAAAACAAAAATCTCTTGAATTTTTCTTGGGATATTCAATGGATGGAAAACTGATATATTTTATTTAATAAATAGAGTTGTCTGACTATTCATTCCTTAAGATAAACTTGAAATGTAATGAGATGCGAATTGGAGAACTTACTGTACTCTGCAGAATGTATGTTTCTTTAACCAGAGAAATAATTGAGTGGTGGTTTTCCACTGAGTGGCCTCGCAGCCCTTTTTGTCACAGAAGGGGGAGAAACATGACTAGCAGAGGGAACCTGGAAAGTGGAAGATTTCATTGTTCTCCTCAATGATGAAAATGTGGCCCACAAATTTTGGTTCTCTGAAGGAATTCACGTGAACAATTCTATGAACAAATAGAAGACAGAATTGAATATTTTATTGTGACAAAGTGATGTTTGACGCTTGAATAATGAGGATTAATTACGGGAATTCTGTTTTTGAGCTCCTTAGTCCATTTACATGTCATGAAAGTTCCAGCAGTAATAGGAAAACAAAGAGCCCTATCAGTCATGTTTCTCTAGAGTGACCATACACTTTATCATCCAAATCAGTATTGAAAGTGGTTCCTATTCATTGAAAATGAAAGTTGGCCCATTTATTAATATACCACGACAACATTATAAACCAGGACCTTCACAGGACTCCAGTAAATGCTATTATTGTATATGTTGCCCTACACCCCCAGAAATGCCCCCTCCCCCAAAAAGAATGAAAAAGGAAAGCAAAAGAAAATATCTGTAACACCATTTCCTCATGTGATGGTCAGTTTTACGTGTCAGCTTGACTGGGACACAGAGCACCGAGATATTTAACTGAACAGGACGGATGTGTCTGTGTTGGTGCTTCCAGTAGAGTACAGCAAACTGCTTCCCGCAAGTGGGCCTCATTTAAGTTCTGGAGGGTCTGAATAGAAAAAAAAAAAATGTGGAAGAAGGAAAAATTGGCTCTCTGCCAGACTATTTGAGCTCTGACATAGGTCTTCATCTGCACTTGGACTTGGAATTACAGGCATACCTTGAAGATATTATAGGTTCTGTCCCAGATCACCACCATAAAGCAAATAGTGCAATAAAGTGAATCACACAAACTTTTTGGTTTTCCAGAGCACATAAAATTTATGTTTACACTATGCTGTAGTCTAGTCAGTGTGTGATAGTATTATGTCTAAAATAACAATGTACATACCTTATTTAAAAATACTACATTACTTTAAAAAATGCTAAATATCATCTGAGCCTTCAGCAAGTCATACTCTTTTTGCTGGTATGGGTTTTGTCTCAGTATTGGTGAAAATACAGTAACTGTGAAGTACAATAAAGTGAAATGTAATTAAAATAAGGTCTGCCTATACACCAAGGGCTTCCCTGGTTCTCGAACCTTTGGAATTTAACTTAAACTATTGCTGGCTTCCCTGAGCCACCAGCTTGCAAATGGCATATTGTGGGATTTCCCAGCCTCCATAATTGCATTAGCCATCTCCTTGTCTATGTTTCTGTTCTGTTCTATTCTATTCTATTCTATTCTATTCTATTCTATTCTATTCTATTCTATTCTATTCTATTCTATTCTATGTTCTGTTTGATTGGAGAATCTCATACCCTGAGAGAGTGAAAAAGATTGACAAGTAGATCATTGACAATGAGTATAACCTGTGGCATAAGAGACTGAAGATGAGACAGACCCCTCCATCCCTTCTGTCTCTCATGTCATACCTCATAGCTGTATATACCTGCTTTCATCCTCATGAGTATTTCTCGGGAAGAATTTAAAAAGAAAGCTAAAGGAAAATGGAAATCATTGAAGAAGTGTAGAACAGAGAGAGGCCGCACAAGGTTTGATTCTAGAACTCTCTGTTGCTGCAGAAAAGCTGATAGAAAGAGGTGGCATAAAAGAATTGAGACCTGGATTCAACTGATATAGTCAGTTATCCAGGCAGGAAGTAATGAGAACTAGAGCTTAGACCCTGAGTAGAGAATATGTCAAAGGGATGAAGATTTATTTACCACTTTGGATCATAAGTGGCTTTGATCAACCACCTAGACTTTCTGACCTGGCCCTATATAACTTGACGTCTAAGCTACTCATAATCATTGACTAAGTGTTTCAGTCGATTGAAACTGAAGGCTTCAGTTCCAAATTTCTATTTGAGAGGAACGAAAATGGCCACGAATTCCCACTCCACTCAGCTCAGGCCAGTGGATGGTTTCACCAGATACAAACAGGGCAGCATAGGCCCACTCCCCAGTAACCGAATAGTCAGAAAATGGAAGTATAGCACGTCTTCTTTAATACGCATCTCTGTATGCAATAGGAATTGAATTCTAAGCATGGCAGGGGAGGAAGAAGGAAAATTAAATAGAAAGAAATGAACATTTGTTAAGAGGTGCCAATGCAGTAGTCACTGTGCAAGGCTCATTGCACATCTGCCGCTGTGATATTCCCCCAGGGGTAGGGTCAACTCTTCCTGCTTTTTAGACGGCGGAGTGAGATAAGCTTCCCATGGCCACATGGCTGTTAACGTAGGATTCAAGAGTCTAAACAGATCCTTCTGCCTCCAAAACACATGTGTGTCCTGGCTTCCGCAGGGTGTTGTTTGACCTAGCATGCAGGGATGCCTGGCCTTGGGGGCCACCTCTCTTGGAATAACATTTTGCTTCCTGGCAAGAAAACAGGAAGCCCCCAATATAGTCTCTAACTAGCCTCTTTCTGGAACAAGTAGGTCTTCTTCAAGTTCTTTTCGTGATTAAATTTTATCCCTACAGGCCCAAAATTAGGTCAGTTACTATCTGTGAGCTCCAGTTCCACTTTGCCTATTTAATTAACAAACTTTGATCCAGTGCCTTCCATATGCCAAGCCTGAGGCCATCCTGTAGGATGCATAAAGGTTGCCCCTGCCCTCAAGCAGCTCTCAGCATAGAAGAGATGAGACGTGAGAATAAATAATCATAATGCAAGGCAAACATAAATGAGTATCATTTAAAATACACTTGGAGTGATATGAACATTTTAGAAAAGATCACCCAAATAAAACTGCACAGACGAGAAGATTCTTTGGCTGGGCTAGAAAGGCACACTGAAGTTAAATGACTGGAATTGGTATAAGGTATCTTGGGTAGGGGAAAAGTATAAACAGGGGCCCAGAGGCTGGAAATTAGGAGCAAGGGCAGGGAACAGCAAGAAGCAGTGTAGTGATGATGAAGCCCCAGCAAAGGCAGTGAGGAGAAGGTGCTGGATGTTTTTCCCATCTGCACACTGACACAGAGAGTGAGATTGGGTTCCCCAAAGCAGCTGTGTCAATCTTTGAGGCTGGTGCAAGGCTGAGCACTTCTATCTGTGTGCAGTCTTTTTTCCTTTGATGAGTCCCCGGACATACAAAGTCCACCTCCTCTCCTGATACTGTTATCAAACCTCATACTTGCATTCAAAATGGGGTCAGAAAAGAAGAGAAGAAAAGGGCAATTGATTTGTATGTTTTAGTCATATCCTCGGGAATACACTGAGCCTTTTACTCTGGGGTGACTGTGAAAGAGACCCCGCCTGTGATTAGATCTGTCAGGCAGTGGCTGTGTTACACTAGGTGTCTGGGGAAATAAAACCATGGCCAATTGCCAATGTCTGCACGTCTGGAGAGCTGTCTGTGTGCAGGACAGTAATGGGCCGGTTTGTGTGCATGTGTACAGGAATGACTTGGCTAGGACTTGGCAGGGGGATTCTAATTTGAATCAGGGTCGGACAGATGATCTCTAAGGTCCCTACTCGAATTTCAGATTATATATGTGGACAGAAGCACACAATGAAATGGTGCCTAAGGGTATGTAGAGTCGACAGCTAGGTAAAAACCTCTCATCTTGACGATATCCATTCCAAATACCATACAGCTACCAGAATGACATTTCTAAAACCTAAATCTGAACACATCACCCTCCCTTTCTCATTTAAAAATCTTATTGTCTCCCAGTTATCTAGAGGATAAAGCCCAAGCCACTCAAAACTTGCTATGACCTGGCTCCGGCTCACTGCTCCAGCTCCGGTTCTCAGCATTTCCCAGCTTACCTGTCATGATCCAGCAATAATGGATTGTTTGTAGTTCCTGCCCACACCACATTTTCCTGCTCATATTGCTTTAACCACCCTGCCCCCTTCCCTCTCTCTGTGACACACACACACACACACACACTGATCTAGAATGTCCTTCTCAATCTCCCTTCCCAGTTTTCTCAGCTTTACTTTCCTTCTTCTTCTTTTTTTTTTTTTTTAAGACTCAGCTCAGTTCTTATTTCCTTTAGAAACCCTCTCTGACTGTACTAGTCTCAGAGTGGTGCCCATATTTTTACCTCATCCCTAAAATATTGAATTCTAAACTACCTAGAATATTCCTTCTCTAAACTGCACTCCCCAGAGTCTTGGTTTTATGTAGCTTTGAATCCGTCATGCCTAGGACAATGGCCAGCACAGTGCAGAAACTGCATAAATACTGGGTGAAAGGTATGGATAGTAGATGGAAACATATCTGAAAAATAGACAAAATCCAAGATTCTATCTCTAGTCTTGATATGATGGTTACTCTTGTTTGTTAATCTGACTGGGCACGGGCATGCCCAGGTACCTGGTTAAACATTGTTTCTGGTTGTACCTAGGAGAGTGTGTCTGGAAGAGATGAGCATTTGAGTTGGTGACCTAAGTAAAGCAGATGGCCCTCTCCAATGTGGGTGGGCACCATCTGATCTGTTGAGGGACTAAATGGAACAAATGGGTGGAGGAAGATTGAATTCTCTCTGCCAAACTGCTCAAACTGGTCACAGATCTCCTCTTGCCTTCCATGCTCTTGCTTCTCAAGCCCACAGACTCAGACTGGAATCAACAATATTTGCTCACCAGGCCTTCAAACCACATTTCCAGTTTTCCTGGGTCTCCAGCTTGCAGATGGCAAATTATGGGAGTCTGCCTCATAATCACAAGAAGCCAATACCTAATAATAAACCTGATTTAAATAAATAGTGTATATATATCCTATTGGTCTTCTTTCTCTGGAGATCCCTGACTAATACACTTGGCAGCATGTTATTTTCTTTAATTTTATAGAAGAAGCTGCTGTGGTACGGAAAGGCAAATGTCACACAGCTAACACTAACCTTTAAAATTGCAATCAGAGTCCCTTATTCCTAATGTAGTGCTCATTCCTCTGTCCCTTGGCACCTCTCAGCAACTAAGTACCTATTGCATCTTGAATCCTGAATTGCCTAGACAGAATTCTATAGCTCAAAAGAACATGAAAGAAGATCCATTCTTCCTCATCCTTCTATTTTTTTTTCTTGTCAGTAGATAATTAAGAGCTAGAAGTGGTCAAGTGAGTTGACACCTCACTCATCCTTCAAAATCCTGCTCAGTCATAACCACTATTTTCATCATTAGTAAATGTAAAATTACATCAATGATGGATGCTACAAAGAAATAGGTGGTCCAACAAAAGCCTATAATACAGAAAACTGACCAAATAAGGAGCCTGATGATGAACTAATTAATCATTAAGTGAATATTCACTGAACACTATGTCAGAGACTATTAAGTGCTGATAACATAACAGTTACTAAACAGCCTAAGACCCTGCTGTATGAAGCTTACATTTAGTAGGAGAGAAAAGACAATAAATACCCAAGGAAATAGATGCTATCTCACAAAGCGGTATTATAGACATGAACTGGCACACATGAGGGAATAGTCCAAGGAGTAGAAAGACCATAGATAAGAACCCTGAGGAATGCAAGATCATCTTTAGAATGCTTGAGGACTGAAAGATTTCTATGGTTAGAACATGGAGATAAGAGTGTCACAAAAATAGATCCGAGCTGCTTAGTCATGTCTCAAATCATGCTGGGCCTTGAAGGTCATGGACTAGCATGACCTTGGACTAGCTAAGGTCATGCATTTGGACTAGCTCCTCAGTGCAAGATAAACCATTAATGAGTTTTAAACAGGAAGTGCAATGATTAGAGGTGTATGTATGTGTGTGTGGTTTAAACACTTGGTCACTGTGTAGAAAATTTGGGGAATGGTAGTAACAACTTTGGAAAGATAAGGTAAGAAGATATCCCAGTAGTTCAAGTGAGAGATAATGGTGGCCTAGACTAAGGTGGGGCGAAGAGAAATAAAGAGAAGTGGAGAGATGTTTTAGAGATAGTGGAGAAGATGTTAGGGTTGACACTTAAATTCCTTGAACAGTCAGGTAGTTTATTATGCCATTTAATGAGAGTGGTAACACCAAAAAAGGAACATATGTGGGATAGGAAGAGTTAGGAGTCCAATAATTTAGTGTTGGACTTGTCATGGTTGAGTTAGGAGCTCACGAGGCACATGAGCGGAGGTATTAGGTAATCAATTGGGTTATATGCATCTTTAGTTCACAAGAGATTAGGGCTAGAAATTTAAGTCCGGGAATCTTGAAATATATAACGACTATGTGAAGCCATGGAAGTGGATAAACTCACTTAGGGCAAGAAAGGGTAAGATGAGAAGAGACCCAAGAAGCCCCAAATGAAAAAGAGTCTGCAGAGACCACTGAGAAGCAGAAGCAAAGGGGTCAAAGAGGAGATTGTGCTGTTACAGAAGCTAAGGAAAGAGAAAGTTTCAAGAAGGAAGGCATGTTGAATGCTGTTCACATTTCAAGCAATGTGCCGGCTGATGAATGTCCACTGGAATTGTAACAAGGTGGTTATGAATCATCTTATCAAAGGCAATTCTAAAGAAGCAAGCCAGATAGAATGGGTTGAAATGTGGATAGGAGGTGATGTCTAGATATCAAGTTAAATTTTTTATTTTTGAAGAGTTGGCTGTGAGAGAAAGTAGTTTCTATCACAAATGTCCTTAAGTGATACATTTTGGTATTTTAATTTGATAATCTATCCATGTTGCAGAACTTTAAATCAGGCAATACATCTTTCTTGTTTACTTCATGTACTCCAGATCTAATGCACTTTCACTTCCTAGTAAAGTTTAGTAATATTTGGCAAGTAAATGAATAAAAATGAAAAAATAGGGATTTAGAGAATATCTTAGACAACTATTTTCAGAAAAAATGATAAAGCTACATTTGGAATATATCCTTGACACTGGAAGTTAATTTGTTAGAGGCAATGATATTGTCAGGCTCTGTTAGTTCCAGAGAAAGACTTTGGGCTGAAAAAAGTCTAGGCCTTGGTCTGCCTTTTTGGAAGGGGAGGGGGAGAATTCCACTGTGATTGTTGTTTCCTTGAACTTTGCCCCCTGCCCTTGTCTTCAATGCTGTTGCCTTAATTCCAGCCCTTATTATTGCTCATCTATACTAATGCAATTCTAAGTGCTCTGGGCACTGCAATCCCTATGTCGCTATCTGTAAATCAAAATCCATATAACACCAAACTATAAAACCCAAAGCTTATACATATGCTGATATTAAAAGAATTTTATATTCACTGCTTGCAAATTCTAGATAAATCATACAGCTGATGCAAGCTCTTCAGCCCTGTATTATTGGCGCCTTAAGCAGGAGCTTAACCCACCTACTGAGGAATTCATTATTCCTCCTGGCTGGCCTCTCTTCAGTTCATCCTCTTCCAGAGAGATCTTACAACACAGATGTGATCTTTTCACATGAAATCCTTCATTGTCTCCCCATGACCTATTGGACAAAGTTTTTTTCTCCTAGCTTGGCTTACAAGGTTTTGGTTTAATGGCCCCTGGAAACTCCCTGGTCTCATCCATTGCCACAGTACACAGGTGCTCCAGACATAATGGGTCATTTGTAGTTCCCTGAACACCTCTTGGGGTCTCACGGATTCATACATTTGCATGGACTGCTCTCTCTGACTGGAATACCCCTCTCCAGCTTCACCTACCTAACTCCTCCATCTCTCCAAACTCAGCTCAAAAAAAAGCAACACTGGGAACCTGCTCTTCTAGGCCTTCACAAGGTCTTGACTAGGTTACCCTCACTGTGCTATTGTAGCACATTCTGATTTTAGCTAATCTATGCACAGTATTGGAACTGACCTCATTTCTCTTTCATGTGTTCCTTCTAACAATGACAGTCAGCATTTATTGACCCTTTAATGAGTTCTATGCGGGTCATCTCATGTAATTCTCATAACCCTATGAAATAGGTACTATTAATATTGTATTTCACATATGACAAAAATGAAACCAAATGACTTGTCCAAGGTTGTTCAAATATTAAGAGACAGTGCAGGAATTGAAACCAAACTACTGCCCTGGCTGGTGTGGCTCAGTGGATTGAGCATAGGCCTGTGAACCAAGGGGTCACCAGTTCGATTCCCAGTCAGGGCACAAGCCTGGGTTGCAGGCCAGGTTCCCAGTGGGGGACACATGGGAGGCAACCGCACGTTGATGTTTTTTCCTCTTTCTCCCTCCCTTCCTTTCTCTCTAAAAATAAATAAATAAAATATTAAAAGATAAAAAGAAACCAAACTACCTGTCAGTGGAATACTTCTTGAGGACAAGGAGCAAACCTCATTCATCTCTGTTCCCAAATATTTGCACTAGGTTTAGAACAAGGAGAAGTTGGTGTTTGTTGTATGAATAAAATGAATGAATCAATTTACTTTATTATGATTTATTCCTGTTATCTTCCAGACACTGTTAGGAAAATTAGATTATGTACATTTTTATTTTTTCTATAATGTTCTAGTGAGAACATTAGAATTAGAAAGGAGTCTAGCATAAATCAGAAGGTTGGAAGCACTAGAAGACTTTCCATGTGGACAAGGAATTAGATTTGTTCAGTCCCATGTTAAGAGCTTGAATTAGAGCCAAGGGAAGAAAGCATGAGGAAAATAGTTTTTACTCACTGGGAATTAAAACATTTTAGTTTCCAGAGTTGTGTAAAGATAGAATGGGTTGCCCAGGAAGGTGATGGAGTCCCCACTCTCCAGGGTACAAGTAGAGACTAAAGGACCATCTGGTGAGAAGTTGCAGAGGAATTTCAATGATCTCATGAGGCATTTTACTGGATGACCTTGAAGCTCTTTTCCATCCAGAAATCTTCTGAGTCTGTGAAATAGTTAGAAGAGGGGGAGATGATATATTTTCATTTTGCTGCTGATATAACTGAATGTCTAAATTTATGGAAGAGCAGTATTTGTTGCAATTTCCCTATCAAATCAAA
>PVJI01017538.1:0-35441 GCA_004026765.1 Micronycteris hirsuta
CTTATACACTGGAGAATGGTCCAAGATAGGTACCCAGCACTAGCATTTGCTGGGTAATCAACCTTGGTGAGAGGAAGTCCTATGTTATTGAGCATCTCCTGAGGCAACAGATACTGTCATCCAAAAACTTTTTCACACGGTAAGGCTGGTTCTTTCAGCTAAAAGAAAGATTCTGCCTCTGCCATCATAATAGGTTCGTGGGTATATGGGTACTCAAAGTTCCCAACCTTGTCTATGCCTTCTCAAATTATTCTCTCTCGTACTTCAGTGTCCAGTGCTCTCTCTTGCTCTTACTGTAGCATAATAGACCTGACAATATTGAACACTTAATTGGGATTGAATTTCTCTACTCTTTACAGTTAGGTCCTTTTCTTTGTCCTCAGTTGCATCTTTCCTGTCACAACAGGTAGTAAGGCACACCTGTATGACCTTTGATGCTGTTTGATGTTTTCTGGTGGTTAGGAGGGTCTTAAACCACCTAAGTAAGTAATGTATCTCACAAGTATGTAAGTCAGAAGTCTGGGAACAGTGCAACTGGATTCTCTGCTTAGGGTCCCAGGGCTAAAACAGCTGTGGCCCAGGGCTGCAGTTCTTATCTGGGGCTAAGATTCTCTTCCAAGTTCATAAGTTGCAGGTAGAATTCATTTCCTTGTGATTGTAGGACTGAGCTCCATTGTCTGCTAGCTGTCAACAAGGAAAGACTGTTTGATTTTTTTTAATGCATATTCTAAGTTTTAAAATTCTCCATTTTCCTGTATATATGCTCAAGAATCATAACTTTTATAATCACTATTGTCAACAAAGCAACAAATTTTATAGTTGATATCTAATACCTAGCCCTCCACCTGTATCTAATCCTCTGCCCCTACTATCAATATTGAGATGATCATGTGCCACTGAATGCAAGTAATTATCCATTTCCCATGCCCCCTAACAAGAAAGTTCTCTTGAACTATGTGAGTAATTCACTTCTAGTATCTCTTCTACCTTGGATTCCAATTACTGTAGACACCTCTGGCCACAAAATAACAAAGTATCAAATGTATTATGTGAGGAGAATTTCATAAATGGATCTCTTTACAAAGGTGTGGACAGGATGTAAAGAAGCCACAAAGGGCAGTGCAATAACATCCTAGGGCTAGTAATAGTAGGACAATGTTAACATCTCCAGGCCCAGAGCAATGAGGAATAAGAGGGGTATCTACCAGAACCCAGAAATAGGGTCAGACACAAAACAACAAAGAAAGAGAGAGATAAGGGGTAGAGGCAGTTACCTGAAAGGAGCCATGACTTTTAGACAAAGAATGAGTCCAGTTTACGGTGCAATGTCAAGGCATGGAAACTGGAGTAATACATTTTTCCGCTCTTCCTCTGCCCCGCTCCTAACCCAAGTAGAAGCCAGAGAACAGAAAACCCTATTAATGCAGTCCATTCAGTTCAGCGTCTCAGGGCCCTGTGTATGGTAGAGAAGGGTAGACAGAAGATTTAAATGGCCAAAAGCAAGACATTATATAGTAACTGAAACTTCTAGTCATAAATGAATTAAATCAAATGCACAAGCCTAACAACACAAAATCTTTAATTAGTCATTCCTCTCCCTAGCATTATTTCCTCCACACATTGAGTACATCAAGCCAGGTGCAAATTATTAGTGTTGTTATGCTTTATTATTAAATTCTGTGCTCTGAGTACAACTAAGAGCAAAACTCATATCAATAGACACAAAATAGTGGTAAATAAAATAAAGTACTTTCATTCAGGATAACTTTAAAAGGACAAAATATTTATCTGTCACATATTTCCACAAACATTTACCATTTTTCTATCTTCTCATATCTTTCCTTTTTTGAGTAGCTTCTTTTGTAGTATAACCATTTTTAAACTATCTTCCTTTGCTATAGATAATATAATACCTATGTTTTCAGTAAATAAAATTTATTTCAGTGTATATAAACAAAAGAACAAATAAACACAATTAAAAGACAACTAGAAGCTCAAGGTAAGATCAATTCTGAAATAGATACAAAGTCTTGGTTTAAAAAAAGACCCAGAAACACATGTATTAGAGTATCAGTTGATTAAATCTCTTTTAAGAGTGACGTGCCCTGAAGGTAACAGCTAAATTATATCTCAAAGTAAGCACTGCTCTGATTTAAACTGTTTAAATAATCCAAATTAGCATCCTGATTTTATAACAATAATTGGATATTCACTACGTGCCAGATATTGTGCTAGAAGGTTATAGTCTAGTTGGAGGAACTAACTTGTAAACAAATACTTACAAACCCACGTGAACTGAGAAACAACCCACGGAATCACAGCGCCAGCCGTTCTGACAACACGCTTTTCCACAGCTGTAGGATCTGACTCTCGCTCTCTGCCTCGCCCTCCACTCCTCAGCTTCCCTGAGATGTGTTCCTTTTTTCTCTCCAAAGTTCAGCTCAAGCCGTGTGTGACAGAGACTGCTAGCTGACCACCAAATTAATGATCTTTCTGCTGGGAATGTAGCTTTACCATATTTCTCTATCTCCCGTCCTGTCCATAGGCCCCTAAGAATGAGTACTAGTCGATGGAATGTGAATGAAAGTGTTGGGAGCTACCCCCAGGCATAACTCAAAGACTGCTGCACTCCCTGCTTCATCCTTTCCTGCCACCAGGAGACTGGGATGGTGATAAGCAGATCGATTTTAGAGTTCACGTGTCAAAGTTGCAACTTCTGTTGCCACTAGCCTGAATTCTTGATGATATGGATCCAGGATCCCCTGCTAATCAAGGAGCATCTGGGCTATTTATTTCCTGGGCAAATAATAAATTTAGTATACTGAACCATTGAGGTTCCATTTGTTAAAACAATTCAGCTTACCTGGGTCTGCCTCTTCCATTAAATCACTTACATAGTCACTCTCATTGACACCCACTGAGCACTTGAACACTATGCCATATATGACAATACTTAATGTGTGGCCTCATTTGGTGGGTGGGGGGCGTATTTAATATTTCACAGCGGCCTTCTTGCATTTCCTAACTCCTTACTTTGTATTTAAATAAGGGGTAATCTTTCTATGACCCTAGACCAGGAGTTTTACCATAAAAGGAACATGATTATGATTACAAAGTAAAACTGCTAAGTAAAAACCTTGTGTAGGAAAGAATTAACCTTACCAAAGAGAAAGCTGCCCCAATTCCTGGGTGGTAACCTCTGTACTCTTGCGATTTCCTGAATGATAGAAGTGTCCTTGTTATTCAGGCCATATTTGATTTTATGTTACCCTAGTGACCCATGGGGGCCCTCTATATTATGCTAATGTGATGACTCAGGATGTTGGCTGGCCAAATCACAAAGACTAACCATGCGCTCAGAGTTGTGGTTTGCAGCTTGCCCTACATAGAGGGAGGGAGTGGATATTGAGTTCAGCCATGTCAGGCAGCACATCATCAGCGAATTTTCCAAGATACAGGATAAAACAATTTTCTGTATATACACTCAACTTTCCTATAAGTTTAAGATTTCTTTTATAAAAAAGTTTTTAAAGAAACAATAAATCACAATTTTGCAACCAAAACTAAATGATGTATCTAGACAATAATCAACAATAGATGCTAAAACTATAAGGTTTCTTATAACTACAGTATCTTCTAGTTTAACCTTCCATATGCTCTTTTTAATTGAATTTATTGGGGTGACATTGGTTAATAAAGTATATAGGTTTCAAGTGTTCAATTCTATAACACATCATCTGTACATTGTACTGTGTGTTCACCACCCCAAATCAAGTCTCCTTCCATCTCCACTTATCCTCCTTTACCCTCTTCTACCTCCCTCCACCCCTTTTCCTCTGATAATGAACTGAAGACATAAATATTAGATTCAAATCCATAAAAATCCTAGAAGAAAACATCAGCAGTAAAATCTCAGATAGTTCTCATAGCAATATTTTTCTGATATAGCTTCCCGGACAAGGGAAACAAAGTAAATAAATAAGCAAATGGGACCACATCAAACTAAAATTTTTTTGCAGAGCAAAGGAAACCATCAACAAAATGAAAAGACAACCCACTGAACAGGGAACATATTTACCAATGATACATCTGAGAAGGGGTTAATATCCAAAATTTATAAAGAATTTACAAAATTCAACACCAAAAAAACCCAAAACAAAACAAACAATCCAATTAAAAAATGGCCAAGGACCTGAATAGATAGTTCTCCAAAGAGGACATGCAGATGGGCAATACACATATGAAAAGATGCTCAATGTCACTAATTAACAAAGAAATGCAAATTAAAACAACAATGAAATGTCACCTTACACCTGTCAGAATGGTTATCATCAATAAATCAACAAACAAGTGTTGGCAAGGATGTGGAGAAAAGGGAATCCTCATGAACTGTTGGGAATACAAATTGGTGCAGCCACCGTGGAAAGAAGTATGGAGTTACCACAAAAAATTAAAAATGGAACTGCCTTACAATCCATATGCTCTTTATAATGTTCTTTATAAATGATCACTGACTGATCAATCATCAACTATGAGTTAACAAGGAGAATATGCATCATGATGTGATGCAATATGAAGCACACAGTAGCCACTATGAAGTATCCTTCCCTCAAAATTGGGATCTGAATCTCATAATACCCCTAGTTCTAATGAAGAGTGAATAGAAAACCTAGAAAACAGAGCAGTCATTCAATAGCACCTCAAGAAAGCAATTAGCCAAGTCCAGAATGCAGAACATTCTACAGAAAAAGGACCTGGTTTCTCCAACAAATCAATTACAAAAGAAAAAGTGGCATATGAGCGAGAACTTTAGTAGAATAAAAGACTTCAGAGACATAATGACTAAATATAACTATGAATCTTGTTTGATTCTAATTTGCATAAACCAACAGCAAAATGACATAATTTGGATAATAAGAAAAACTTAAGGACTTAAATAACTGATATGAGGAATAATTGTTAAATTTATTAGAAATCACTACTGCACGATAGTTACATTTTAAATTTCTCTTTATAGATTAGAAATGTATAACAATGAATTTATATGTAGAATGATATGATGTTTTAGATTTGCTCTAAAATAGACCAGCAAGATAAAAATGTGTTAAAAACTGGCAAACTTGATAATTTTTGAAGCTAGGTATGGGTTCATTATATGCCTCTCTTTTTATGTGTATATTTGAGAATTTCGATTCTCAAAAACTTAAATATATATATAAAAAGTATCCTGTCCTATATCTTAAAGTGGCTTTAAATATTTTTATTTCCCTTAATGAAACAGATAAGAAATCAAATGTTAACAAAGAAACTTGGGGAGAAGAGGTAAGAACATGAAGTTTCAACTTGTTTTCAATGGTTCAAAACTTTGAGTAATGCGGGCTTCGGAAGGACGGAGAGAAAGAAGCTTGTTAACTGAAGAGAGGCGGTGCAAACTCACACAGACACACATTCACCCTCGATGGAAAAAGGGTCCCTTAGCTGGCAGTGGGAAGAGCCACTGACAGTGTGCCTTGTTAGTGGAAGATGACTAGTGGAGTAAGATTACAGTGGGATGCACTTTAGATCCAGTTAAGTCCAATTTGTATTTAGCAATGACAAAATGAATCATAGTCATAAACTGCATGCTTAGCCTGTCTTTCAGATGGGCTCTTGATTCTGCACATAATACTGCAGTCCCAGACTTCATTGGAAATACCGAGAAGCCCCTTTGCCTCCAGCCTTGAGATGCATGCAATCCCTGCAGACTTTTTAGGAGGCTCAGAGTAAAGGGGTCATTACTCTCCCCAGGAGAGAGTAATTCAATTACAACATTAAAGTGTCATGAGGATGTCCACAGCCGTTCTACAGGTCCAGATCTCAGAACAGATGGCCCCACAGGTCAGAGATAACTGTCTGCTAAGGAATCAGTTGTCAAGACTTCTGGAGCCATAGGATTAAATTATTCATATTCTAAAGAAATATAAATGTTCCAGCATGAAGGGGGTATATAATGTAAACAATCAATGAGATATTCAGAAATGTATTTGATTGAAAAATAAAATGTTATTTATAAATCAAATTTATTTTAAAATAAATAAAATTTTATTTTTCAATCAAATAAACCAAAAGTCTTTTCTTCGGGTTTCTTTTTTTTACGGATTCCTTAAGGAAACTAACTTTAATCATAAAACTCTTCTCACAACGGAACTTGCAGAGTATTTCTAACGCAGTAAGCATCCAATAACTGTTCTAATATAAATGAAAACAAGGTCGCAAATGGAAAGGCATAGAAACTAGTCTGGAGGCTTTGCCTAAACCACATATATTTTCCATTTAAAAACAGCAACACAAAAATCCCTATTGAATTCTTTCACCAACAATTGACAGGGATCATTATGCCCCATCTAGACCTGCTGAATCTGAACATCACAGAGTTTAATGTAGCTTGCCCCAAACTACTCAACTGTTACTACTTAATAGTAAAACAAATAGCTGCAAATTAAAAATTCAAGTTTCCAGCAGCCTTTTTGTTAGACCTTTTCTTTTCTACCTTTTTCCTTAAATGGCTGAGTAGGGAAATAAAGTGAACCTTTGAAAGTGAAGTGGATGAACAGAGCAATTCAAAACAAATACAGAGTAAATCAAGTTCCCTGCAGAGGAAAGAAACATTACAGAGATATCATAGTACGTGGAATGAATCTTCTGGGCTTAATACTTCATATTAACTTTTTTCCTGCTGAAATTTATTTTAGAAAATTCAAGCTAAAACATCCCTTTTGGATCTAGGTGTGTCCTTTACCTTTGACCTCAATAGGAGTTCTACCCATATGAAAGTAGAAATTGGCTTTTTACAGTAGATCAATAAAAGCTCTCTGGGAGTGAGCAGAATGCCTCGCAGAAACATTTCTGTCTTTACATCTCATAAAATGACCCGATATCTGGAAGAAAAATATTCTCTCTATTTTCCCATCCATTTCTATTTTCCCATATCACAGAGACTGCACATTGCTTATATGATGCAGTACACCATGACGGCCTGGAGAGAGATTTATCACATTCTGATACTTCTCAGTTTAGAGTGGTCTTGCTGCTGTTCCATCTCACTTGTATACATCTAGAGACTGGAGAAATTAAACTCAAGTATTCCATATAAGTAAATATCCCATCAAGAAGTCAGTAAAAATATCTTTAGTCATTTTTTTCTTCATCTTTCCTTTCATCTCCATTTTTTTCTTATTTAATTTTCTCTTTATCACACAAATGTACAAAATTGAACATATTATATTTCAAAACTGCATTCACTAACATTTTTAACTACTAGCACTAATATGGATAAAACCATCTCTTTGGGCAAGTTGACACAAATATGTCCAACTTCCCAATAAATTATGTTAGGTTTGGGGAAAACATTTTAGATTATATTTTCACATATCATAGTTTTCTGGAAGACATTTAGACTAAAATAAAATGCTGAAAAAAAAATAAAATAAAATGCTGAAAACTAGTATGCATGGATTTTTATTGAATTAATAATTTTAGGAAAACTCTAGTAATTTCACAGCCTCAAAATTATATTGTTTAAAAAGGTAGTAACTAGGCCTAATACTAATATAATATTATATGTCAACTACAATTGAAAATAAAAAATATTAAAAATAAAAAACTAGGAACTTGAATTTAAAAGGGAGAAAACAGAGACTGAGGATGGCAGGGGGAGGGGCGTGCTGGTCAGAGGAAAATGGAAACAACTGTACTTGAACAACAATAAAAAAAGAGAGAAAAAAATAAAAATCTTGACCACCTCCTTCAGTTTTCTTAATATCTTTTAATAAATAGCTTCCCTTTCAAGGCCATGTGTTTACAACTAAAGCAACAGTATGGCAAATCCAATGCAATTTAGCAGTGTCCAGATGGTACTTAAAGACACACCTGTCTGCAGCCTTATTTTAAATTTTATACTCCACACTCCCACTTCAGGCACTTTAGTTAGTAGCCACACGTGGCTAGTTGGTACTATATAAGAGAGAGAATATATAGAACTCTTCCATTATCACAGGAAGTTCTACTGGACAGAGATTATCCACACTGCCTTTAACTTGGCGCATACTCTCTGGCCTTATTCCCAGGAATCAACATGAAGTCCAGCTGAATCTGATACATCCTTCAGAGCTTCTACTCTGCTGTTGACTCTCACTATTCTAAACTTTATAGTTCTTATTTCAAGGCCACATGTCACTCCAATATCGCCTTGTATTACTAAGCTTGTCTGTATATACCTGTTTTCATAAACTACATTCATTCAGTCTTAAAATACTCAACAAGTACTCTACAAGGTATGCACCGTTCTGCGTTCTGGGAGATGATGTTCATCAAAACAGATGAGGGAACATACCAATTTCTCTGAGTTCTCTAGTACTTAGAACAAAGTAAGGACACAATTAAGCAAATGAAAAAGATTCTTATTAGGCAGCTATAGAAGTCCACGTTTGAAAGAAATAGATATATAACAAAAATAGGGGATGTTTTGGAAGGAAGAAATTTGATGCCTTCCCACTAGGTCTACACTGAATTAGGTGTGTTTCACTGGGTCACTTACATACTGTTTTATTATTATGTTTATGAGAGTGTCCAAGCCAGTGTATCATCTTCAGAACTGTTACTTAACCACATTGAGTTACTGAGGCCTCCAACAGCCACACACTACAGGCTAAATGTTGAGCTCTCTCACAGCAGAAAATAATTACTTTAATCGTGAAAGATGCAGTACGTTAGTTACAATAAAGGCCAAGGTACTTTAACATTTCTCTCACAACAGTCCTGAGAGGAGCGTTCCAGGTGGCTAGGGTAGCTCTAATCCAGAAGGCGCTTCAGGAACACAGGACCCTTCCACACTGTCGCTCCACCGCTCCCCTAAGGCATTATTTTCTTCTATGTGGTGAAGCTGAGTCACGATCATATTATATTCCTACTCAAAAGAAGGAAAAAGGAGGGAAAATCCAGAATATTTATTTTTAAGCAAATGAGGCACAAGTTGTCCACATTACTTATATTTCCATTCCTCTGGTGATAATTTACTCATGCGGGCATTGCCAGATGGCTATATGTTCCCAAAGAGACAATAAAGTAGTAGGAGGAAGGAGTCTTCCAGTCAAATTATTTTAGCTGGACTGTCTAGAAAAACTCTTCTCTTAGGCTATTATTCCATTTATACATAAAACATAAAGGAACTACCAAAAGGATTACAATTCTAAGCATGTGCCTGTTGAAGAAAGCACTATCATGTTGTGTTCAGAATTCACACTGTCATTTTCCAAAAATTTATATATGTCCAGGAATAAGACTGACAAAAGGAATGCTTATCAGTTAAGAGTAGGTTTCGATAAATATTATTGACTTACTATATTACTATTTTATAAAATATGTACAATATATGAACCTGCCTTAAAGACCTTATGACTTCAAAGGAGACCAGCAGAACATCATATAGAATAAGAAATACACAGTGTATTTATTTAGCAATAGGCTCAGATAAAATTATGAAGTATGCAACATATGTCACCTCTCTTTTTTCTCCATGTCAACACTCAGCATCCCCCAAACAAGGCTCTTTAAAAAAGAATACCAGTTCTTTGCAGATTCTTCTCCCTGTAGGAGAAAGATTATATCTGAAAATCCATAATATCTGAATATGAGATTGTTCAAGTTATACTGTATTTTGCCATGTATAATGTACACCCAAGTTCTGGGCCCAAACTTTCAGGAAAAAAATATTTCATTTTAATTTTTGATTCAATTTTTTATTTATATTTAGAGATAAAATCAGTTATCTGTATTTCAGGGTATTATTTTTCATATAAATATCATTACTACTTTCTAGAGCTACACTTTTATTGCATAAGCATAAATAAAAGAATTTAAAACATTTATATAGATACAGAATTAGCACTGTTCATGTATAATGTGCATCCCTATTTTTCCCTCAAAAATTTGGGCAAAAAAGTGTGCATTATACACAGCAAAATATGGTATTCTCCAAACATATTTACATTTTAATAGAGGTTTTTCAGGAAAAGAACACAAATGACTGAGTATGTAATGGTCATATTTCGTGGCATAGATTCCTATATAGACTCCTATATGAGAGAAGTACTTAATCTGATCCTTACATGCAATGTAAGAAATCAGCTAATTATAACACACAAAGCTGGACTTTTCTGCACTCACATCATTTGACCAGGAATGTTCACATCCCCTTGTTCTTGAACAGTTTGAAGTATGCAGTTTTTCCCTACAGACTCAGCTTTCCAACTAACTGTTCTTTGACACTGCCACCAGGGACAAACTATTGAGCTTGATGTTACCTTTCACTAAATGATTACGGTCTTACAAGTCTAGTTTGTGACAGTGACCCTGAAAATTGTAAGAATATTGCCTGCTGCTAACCTTCCAAAATATGTCTTATTGAACTCAGTCCTTGGCAATGTCACTCAGACTCAAATATTAATCTACCCACTGGTCCCAGCTGGAAGCTAGATTGCAATCAGATGGATGGATAGATGATGATAGATAGATAGATTGATAGATGATAGAAACATACATACATACGTACATACATACATACATTGATAGATGATAGATACATGCATACATACATACACACATATATACATAGATGATATATAGAAAGATTATATGGGCATAAAGGTGATTTCAGGATCATTTCTCTAAATCTAAGAGCTGTTGAACCATGTTCAAAGATTGGTGAAAACTTGTCATGGTGTTAGAAGCTTTCTAGGAGTAAAATCTTAATAAAGAAAAATAGGATGTTCCATATTTTCATTATCACATAAAACAACGATTTATTATGACCCTTCACATTTTTTACTTGGTTGAAACAGCCAGACAGTTTTTCCTCAAAGTCTTCCATTGACTGTACTCAAAAGCACCTGGGACTGAAGTTACCTAACGGCTCCATTTGCAGGGGTCCCCAACCTCCAGGCCAAGGACCAGTACCAGGCTGCACAGCAGGAGGTGAGCTTGAATGTAATGCACTTGAATCATCCTGAAACTATTCCCCCAACTCCAGTCCGTGGGAAAAATTGTCTTCCACGAAACTGGTCCCTGGCGCCAAAAAGGTTAGAGACGGCTGCTCTACTGGATTGACACCGAAGTGGCTGACTCACATGGCTGACAACTGAGACTGGCTGCAGGATGGAAGATCAGCCTGAGCTTTTATCCAGAGCTCCCACACATGGCCTCCACATGTGACTTAAGCTTTACAGTATGGTGGCTTCATTCCCAGATCATCTATTCCAAGAGACCAAAATTAGAAACTGCCATTGTCTTAAGGTCTAGGCCTGAGAACAGGCACAGCATCAACCCTGCCACAATCTATGACAAAACAGTAGCAGAGCTCACTCAGATTCAAGAGGAGAGGCCACAGACTCCACTTTTCAACAGAGAAGTGCCGAAGAACCTGTGGCCCCCTTTAACTGGCCACACATGGTGTACACTCACTGCAGGCACAGGAACAGCAAAGGGATCAGTGAGAACATTTTTTTCTGTATTACCAGAGAGTTAAACTAAAGGTGATATTTCAGAACAAAATAATTTACTTTAAATTACTTCAAACGAAGTTCACCTAGTCTCTAAGGAATAGCAAAAGTCCTGTTATGATTATTACTTTGTAAGTTATGGAGTTCTCTTCAACAAAAACAAAGAGCTTGATAATTAAAGTGAGATCCTAAGGTAGTGATAAATATAAAAAATAAGCTAATGGTTAAATTCAGAATACTCTACGTTGTAAGGCAAGCAAAAGGGAACAAATCTTTCATGAAAAAGCAACAAGAGTAAATTTTAATTAATATGTCAGCTACCACTGTTCGTCATTCAAAGTGAGTTTTTAAAGGAGAGATCTAAGTTTCTCCAAAGATATTCCAGTGTAAAACATTTGTAAACAAAAAGATACTATAGCAGAGACAGGCTGCTCGCCTATCCCATCTCCTCTTTCTGGGCCTCGGGAAAAGTGCATACCCCTGCCTCCCTAGCAGTTAGTGGTCCATAAGAGGGTTCTGGCCAATGGAATGTTTTCAAAATTGATGTTCACCACTTTCAGTACTGACCATAAAACAACCTGTACAATTCTGCATGCTTTCTCTCTGTTTCTCAGCCAGGCCAATGAAAGAGATACAGTGGAGGACTCCCCACTAAGGGTCCACGAAGTCAAGTCACCTTCTGGAAGAGATTTGCCCTGTCCACATCTGACATGAACACAGAAAAAAATCCTTTGTTCTGCTAAGCCAGTGACATATGGGAGTTGCTTCTTATAGCCACTAGCATTACATACACTGATTAATGTAGAAGGTAAAAGTTAGGATCCCCCCTCTCTCCTATAAGACACAAAGTAATCACCTTCTTTGGAATGCTTAATATATCTTATAAATTCAAATTTGACAGCCACCATAGATGTCATTTGGCTAATCTGTTTTGTTTTGGTCTCTTTTTTTATGCCAGTAACCACACACTGCCACCAATGAATAAAACACTTGTAAACACCCAGACTCAGAGAAATATACATTGTAGAAAGCAAGAGCATGGAATCCTATGTTGCCATGACAACAAGAACATAATTCCATTTCGAAAGGATCACCAACTCCTTGGAAGAGAAAAATAAACTTCCCTTCCAAGCAAGATTTTTAAAGTGATGCAGGCAGGAAGGAAAATATTGAACATCTCACTCCAAACAGTTGATTACATCCTGTGATACCATCAGTGCCAACTGTAACCTATAGTAAAATCCACTTTGGTTTCTTCAGGTGTCTTTAAAATATGAATACCAACAACAGAATGCAACCATCAAATAGCATATCATTTCCTCTTCAAGGAAATAAAGTAGCTCTCACTTAAATGGTAACAATCGTGCAGGTTCAGTAATTTCCTCCATATTAAATTTTTTGATCTAATAAACTAACCTCATGAATAAACTCATATCCCATACGTCTTCCTCTTTTAAATAAGTTCTCTTTTTATCTTTTTAATTATTTTATTGTTGTTCAACTACAGTTGTCTGCAATTTACCCCATCACTTCCCCCAACCCCAGCCATCCCCACCTCCCTCCCCTGCGGCCACCTTCTTCTTGATAAATTCACTCTTTAAAAATTACATGATAATGATGTTTGTTGAGGTTATGTGAAACTAATATTATAGATTATTTTAGAATTATAGTAACCCTACAGATCATTCAGTCCAAATTCTTTCATTTATGGATTAGGAAACTGAGACTTAGAGATGCTCATGAGATTAATCAGTACTATGTTGCACTATCATACTGTATTTGCCCTACTCCACTGTTGATGCTAATTTTATACTGTAGTGTTTTCTATTAAAAATAATTTCTAGAACTTACCTTGGAATGCTTATATGATCAATATTGCAATCTCTAGGGATTTAAAAAATAATATTGCTAAAATTATTCTTCAGCATGTAGAAGTAAATTCTCAGGTAATCTTTTTTAATTAAAATGAGTTTAATGAAAGAATAAATTGATCTCAACTGTTTTGAACTTTTCCTTGTCCTTTACTGTCTTTTGAAAAACTGATATGAAATTATCAAGTTTTTGCTAACTGTAAAAAAACTATCTTATCTAATGAAAAATGTCTATTATTATATGTGTAATTATAAATACAGCATAATTTTAAGTGTACAGCATTATTATTCCAGTTGTATACATGAACTGAACTACCCAACATTCAAGTCCTACTTTAATGAATGGATAAGAATGATTTTAATATATAAAATTATTAAATCAGAATTATATATTTATCTCATAAGTAGCAATACACTGTTTATATTTAGAGAGTTTCTAAACTGGCTGTAAGTAATTAGTTTCTTAATTGAGTAGATGTGCCATTGAAATTTTACTTACTATTCATTTTCTTAGCAAAAAATTTTTATTGAAAATATAAAGGTAAATTTCAACTTAAGTCCCTCTTCAAATTCATGTAAATTCATCACTAATTAAATTCTGAATAAGATATTTTTGTATATTAATACTCACGACATTAAATAAGAAAAATTAAGTGTGAGTAAAAATATTTATCATGACATTTTCTAAAATGAAAAGAATAGGGAAGCTTAAAGAAAAGAGCTCATAAATAAATACATCCTTTTCCACCAACCCCTTGTCAACCCTAATTATTTTTGAAACCTTAATTATTTTTTAAGCCTTAGTATTGCAATTTAGAAAATAGGCCTCTCAATATTTTTCATATATTCTAGATGTATGAAGGACAAAACCGTAGAGACAGGAAACCGTATGGAGTGTGGTGTGTGTGCTCCCCATCTTTTATGAGCACAAGAATCTCTCTTTCTAAAGTTTTCATTTCCTCTGTAACTGTCCAACTAGCTACCTTACATCACAGCCCAAAGCAGTCAGACCGTAAGCAGTCAGATCCAACTCCGGCTCAGACTCCACAATCACCACAAAAAGAAAAGAAAAGAAAAGAAAAGAAAGAAAATGCTGGAAAGGAGATGCAGCTTTACTGTCACTATCAGTCATATATTAGGAATAATATCTGAATAAAAACTAAAGCAATGGGATATCTACCAGTAAGCTCATTCCCTATGCCACCATATCTAATTTGATGTTTATTTTTTAAATGTTAAATTTAACTCTTCTTTGACTTACTCCTATTATTTCCAACCTGGCAAAGTTAGCATGACATTGGAAAGAGATTATCATTCACATCACATTTTTTTCATAAAATTGAAATAATGAATACCCAAAAGGGGAAAATAATTTTAGCAGAAGCAGATTTACAAATTGCCTGTTAATCAAAAGAACAGCACTGTCTCCTTCTTCACACACATACATGTGTTGAGTTACTGACAGAATGACATAAAAATGTGATTTTAAATCAAAATAATTCTTCATCATCTTCTTAACAAGACACTGGCCCAGAATAATTGTCTATATCTCAATGAGAAAGTTCTTAACACAATCATAAAATGTTGAAAGTTTTTTGTGGTTTTTGCTTTATTTGCTTTGGTCTGGTTTCAGAATAGTGTTTCTTGTCCATTTAATACAATGGAAACAAGCAATGAAAATTAAAAACTCCATTTTAAAATGTATTTCTATTTTTAGTACAGCAAGAAGATCAAATTGTCCCAACACCATCACCACCACTTTCTCTCTAGAATGTCAAAAGACTAAATCCATGGTGAGGATGTAGAAACCATTCCATCTCTTTGCCAGTTCAGTGGTCTTTGGAGAAGAAATTGTCTGTTAGTTTTCCCTCTCTGCCTCCTTCCCCTTTCAACTCCTCTCCACAGCATAGCTTTTGCACATCAGCATTTCTCCTTAGAAAAGAAGCAGTCATCATTGAAGATATTTGATGTGCAAAATTGAAAACTAATGAGGTGATAAAACTTCTTAGACTTCCAGTCAAGATGGAGGTGTAGGTAAACATGGCTCTCCTCCTCGCACAACCACAGCAAAAATTACAACTAGACTACAGAACAAATATCACCAAGAATCATCAGAAAACCAAGCTGTATAAAAGTCCTACAACCAAGAAATTAAAGAAGTCCCATTCATCCAGAAGTGTAGGAGGGGTGGAGACATGGAACAGGTGGTCCCATACTGATGTGTGGTAGATAAAAATCAGGAGGGATACCTTCGGAGCGAGGTTATCCCAGCCCCACACCAGACCACCCAGCCCAAAGTTTCAATGCCAGGAAGATAAGTATCCACAAATTCTGGCTGTAAAAACCAGTGGGGGATGGGGCAGCAGAAAAACTGAAAGATTCTCAGGCATCTCCTCTTAAGGGATCTGCAACTGACTTAGGACTTATACGGACTCACTCCCTCTAAGATCCAGCATGGGAGCAGCAGCTGGAAGGGTACCAGTGGCATACAGGGACAGACTGAAGTGTCTAGCATCAGGGCAAGTGCTGGGGGACAGATTCCTCTGAGACAAAACTACAGAGGCCAAGCAGAGGCATTGTCCCCTTTCTCAGCCCTCCCCACACAAAGCCACAGAGCAGTGACACAATATCTGAGACTCCATCCAACTGGTTCACAGAAGTTGCCCCACCCCGGAAGTTACCTGAGGTTCCACCCCATCCAACTTACCAGAGTGCTTTTACTATTTTTTTTTTAAGATTTGATTTTATTTTTAGAGAAAGGAATGGAGGGAGAAAGAGAGGGAGAGGAACATCAGTGTGTGGTTGCCTCTTGTGAACCCCCTATTGGGGACCTGGCCCACAGCCCAGGCATGTGCCCTGACTGGGAATCAAACCAGTGATCCTTTGGTTTGCAGGCTGGAGCTCAGTCTAGTGAGACACACCAGCCAGGTGGTGTGCTTTTCTATAATATGCCACGCTACTAAGACAAGAGGTCAAAACAGCTCTACCTATCACATAGAAACAAACACACAGAGATTGCCAAAATGAGGAGACAAAGAAATATGGCCCAAATGAAAGAACAGAAGAAAACTCCAGAAAAAGAACTAAATAAAATGGAGACAAGCAATATATCAGATGCAGAGTTCAAAATACTGGTTATTAGGATATTCAATGAACTCATTGGGTACTTCAATAGATAAAAAAGACCCAGGCAGAAATGAAGGTTACACTAAGTGAAACAAAGAAAAATTTACAGGGAACCAACAGTGGAGTGGATGAACCCCATAATCAAATCAATGATTTGGAACATAAAGAAGAAAAAAATCATTCAATCAGAACAGCAAAAAGTAAAAAGAATCCAAAAAAATGGATAGGCTAAGGATCCTCTGGGACAACTTCAAACATACCAACATTCAAATCATAGGGGTTACAGAACGAGAAGAGGAAGAGCAAGAAACTGAAAACTTATTTGAAGAAATAATGAAAGAAAACTTCCCTAATTTGGTGAAGGAACTAGACACGCAAGCCCAGAAAACACAGAGAGTCCCAAACAAGATGGACGCAAAGAGGACCTCACCAAGACACATCATAATTAAAATACCAAAGTTTAAAGATAAAGAGAGAATCTTAAAAGAAGCAAGAGAAAAGTAGATAGTTACCTACAAAGGAGTTGCTATAATTATGTTAGCTGATTTTGCAAAAGAAACTGCAGGCCAGAAGGGACAGACAAGAAGTATTAAAAGTGATGAAAAGCAAGGACCTACAACCTAGATTACTCTATCCAGCAAAGCTATTATTTAGAATTGAAGGGCAGATAAAGTGCTTCCAGACAAGGTAACATTAAAGGAGTTCATCATCACCAAGCCCTTATTAAATGGAATGTTAAAGGGCCTTACCCAAGAAGAAGATCAACACTGTGAATAGGAAAATGACAACAAACTCACAACTATCAACAACTGGATCTAAAACACAAAAATAAAAACAAACTAAGCAAACAAGCAGAACATGAACAGAATCATAGATATGGAGATCATTTGGAGGGCTATAATAGAGAGTATGGGGGAAAAGGTGCAGGGAGTAAGAAGCAAAAGTTGGTAGGTACAGAACAGACAGGAGGATGTTAAAAACAGTATAGGAAATGGAGAAGCTGAAGAACTTATATGCATGACGCATGGACATGAACTAAGCAGTGGGATTGCCGGAGGGAATGGGCGTAGTGGGTAGAGGAAGAAAAGAGGAAAAAATTGGGACAACTATAACAGCATAATCAATAAAATATATTAAAATAAAATAAACCCAGGCCCGGCTGGTGTAGCTCAGTGGATTGAGCGTGGGCTGGGAACCAAAGGGTCCCGGTTTGATTCCCAGTTGGGACACATGTCTGGGTTGCAGGCCAGGTCCCCAGTGAGGGCCATGTGAGAAGCAACCATACATTTCTCTTTCTCCCTCCCTTCTCCTCTCTTTGAAAATAAATAAATTTAAAAAAAAATTAAAAAATAAAATAAAATAAAATAAACCCTTTTAGATTAAAAAAAGGAAGAAAAATAATGAGGTGAAAAACATTAAAGGATTGTGAGTGACTCATCACCAAGGAACTAAACAGGAATAAAAGAGTGAGCAAAAATGGCTCTGAAATATCTAAAAATGATGATTGTACTCCTTGGGAATTATAGATCATATTTTCAAGCACTAAAACAAAATAATGCTTCTAAACTCACCTCTTAAAACTAATTTTAGAATATCTATTATATTCCATTCTGGGTGTGTTTTACAAGTATAAGGAAGTAACTTCTAAGTAGCTTTCTTCACATCCTGACCAATGCTCAGGGCATTTTCGATGCCAGTCCCTTAGGGACACCTGTCAGTTTCTCTGGCATTTCTTTTCCCTTTAAGAATATAGACACTACACTAAGATTAGAAGCCTCAATAATTAAGAATCACCAAAGAAAGAGCATCCATAACTCTTGAGCAATAAATGTCTCAGATTTGATCTATAAATGGATAGTCTGATTTATATTTGAGTTTAGTTGGTAAGTAGGAGATGAAATTTTTTAATTTGTATTTTAAGGTATTTGTTGTTGCTTAGACAGAGAAAAATGAGAACAATAAAATTCAACCCCTCAAGTTTACCAAGCCACAGAAAAACAGCACACTAGTATAACAGCCAAAACTTGAAGTGTAATATCCCAATATGAGTCATGGAATTTATAAATTTATGTCCTATATGAAGAGAATTTAAGAATGTATAAGGGGGATGAAGGATAATGGAAAAATACAATAAAAATAAATTTAAAAAAGAATGCGCATGAGTGTAATTGCAAAATATATAAGGGCTTTTGAATCTATTGAAATGTTATGTTAAGGGTTCTATAATATGGTTGGCTATACTCTAAAATCTAATTTATATATAAAACAGACATGTTCATTAATTTCTGTATAACTTTGCAATATGTTACAAAATAATTTCACTTTATTATATTTTTATTTGGTCAACAAGTATTTTAAAGATAGCTTTTGCTATTCATAAGTCTAAATAGTGTTCTAGGACATTCAGTGTAATGGAATGTCCCAAATGAATAGTAGCACATAGTTTTATGAGAAAAAAGACATAAAGATTAATGTAATATATACAGCTGAACAGCATTTTTAATGCACCAGAAAGATGCTGTGTTATGTACATGCAACATTTGAACTAATAAAACACTACATATACTCCAAACATCTTTATGTAAAACCAAACCTTTGATAACTAGCCCTGAAGACCTCTATGTGTTCCTATACCTAGTGTATCATTATGTACATGAAAGTTAGTTACTCATATCATTCTCAGCAGCACTGAGAAATCTGAGAACCTGCTTTTAAAAAAGAAAGGGGACAGTCATGCCCAACATATGCGTAAAAACGAGAACAGCATCCCTTTCGGTTACTTGTTCGTACTCAGTGTGTTCTACTGATACGGAAGAAAGGAAGATAAAACAAGTTCTCCAAAGACATTTTCTTGCTGCACAAGCGACCATGAATTTAATTCTCTGCAGAAATGTTTTTAAAAAACTATTAAAAGGCAACTTAGTTTTCATAGACACTTAGAGTCTCCCAGACCAACCCTTGGGAGAATTTACCAGGATACGAGCATCTCGCTGTACTGACAAAAAGAGAAATAAGGGTGAGGAGGACTGGCAACTCAAAAAGCATGTCCAATTGTTTCAGATAGCAATAACCTCCCATTAGTTATTCCTATTCCTGATCATTTTATTTCCTCATTAAAATTCATCTCTAATGAAAAAACAGAATACTCAAATTTTTAACTAAAGAAGATTTTTTTTCTCCCAGAAGTAAAACAGTTCAAATGAAAAAAGAACAAAGCTGAAAATATTTTTAAAAACTAGACCTTCACATAACAGTTTAGTTTTTTTCTCACCAGTCTTTACCTTTACCTGATGGGTTTTTCTGAAAACCATTGAATTAAAAACACGAGACTTGTACTTTTATTCCTTAGGCTTTTTGTATCTGTATAATGCTTTCCTACATATTATACACTGGTACGTGTATATAGTATCTTCAATTTAAATATTCTTCTCCATTAATAGTGTAAACCCATATTGTCATTAGACACCTGAAGCAAGCAAACGAGTCCTTCAAATCAATTTGTTGGACCATAGGGAAAGAGATGCTGCAATATATATGATTGATAAACTGTGGGACTGAGGACCTCTGCTGGCAGTTTTGAGGCATTATTTTTTAAACTGTGATACAAAAAGGAAGGTGAAGCCTACTTAAACTGAAGTATTCCTTTCCAGTTAGAATCCTTTAACTGCCTCTCTAAAATTTTATTTCTTGGTCCTACCACATCTTTAAGCAATTTGAGTCTTTCATTTACACAACAGTTTCTTTACTTTTTGTAAAAAAAACATAAAGATTATTGGAGGAAAATAATAATTTTAATATTACTAATATTTTAAGGAAATTAAGTTTGTTCATAAAATGCTTAAATTTTCATTAATGCGGAAGCTTCACATTAGAAATGAAGGTGCAGATATAGATACATCCTCGTGATTTAAAATATAAAATTTAGTATCAAAATTAAATAAAATTTTAATCTAAAACATTTTTCATTTTTTCAAAAACTAGACTTGTTTCACATGTAATACAAACCTAGAAAGCCTTGGAAGCCAAGTTTTTATCTTAATGTCCAGATCAATTTTTTAAAGACTGAATATGCAATTAGAGTGGTTATCTTTCACTTTACTTCACCACTAATGTCACTTACCTGTGCATTTCTTCTATTATTTACTAATTCACATTATTGTGACTGAAAGAGACCATAGAAGTGACATAATCTAGCACTTTAGTTTGCAAGGAAAAGAATCTGAGACCTACAGAAGTGAACAACAGCCTCTGCCTGTTCTTGCCAAGTCAGGGCAAGGTGAACAAATAACTTCTAAGACATCCTGTCTTCTAGGGGAATCTCTCCTAAAGCAAGAGAAGGGGAAGGGACAGCAGAGTTGCCGCTCTATACCACAATAATCCAGTTCTGGTGTGGATTCAAGGAGCCCTAACCTTAGTCGAGTTCCAGACATTCGAGCTACTAGGAGGAAGTGTGGATCCAACAGCCAGAAGCAATAATTATCACTGTAACAGACATTATTGATCACTGACTATGTGCCTGGCAGGCATAGTTCTAAGCACCTGACATGGAATAACTAATGTAATCACCACAGCAATTCTGTGTAATGGATAAAATTGCTAATATAATTGAGGAAACAGGCACAGAGAGACCGAGTCACTTCCCCAAGATCCAGTCACTGAGTCAAGGTTGAAATCCATGCACTTTGGATCCGGAGCACATGTCCTTGGCCCCACGTTATGAGAAAACATAGCAAGTACAAAGACTGGTCCCAAAAGGTCCACCCTAGGATGTTAGAGTGCTCTGCCTGACCTTGAATCAGACAGTGATCTTTTGCAGCCCAATTCCTTTAGATCTAGAATTCTGGAAATTTAAGAGCTGGAAAGGTCTTGCAGAGCATATGATCTGGTGGTCCTTAATTTCTTTTGGTTTATAGACTTATCTGAAAATCTACTAAAAGGAATAAAATTTGTCCTCTGAAAAACACATAAACACAGATGATGCCATAGCAGCAGCCACACACGATTTTGCATACAATTTCAACTTGTTTGTGGAATCTTTGAATCACCATTCATAGATCTTAGATGACTAAAGTACCCTAGATTTTAAAAATCTGACTTAGTCTAACCTTCGCAATTCGCATTTTATATAAAACCCTCTCATGTAACCAAAGCAAAGTGGCTAGCCTCATAAATGCCAGTGCTGTCTGACTGTTTCACATTACAACACATACATAAACAAAGGAGATTGCTCCAGAAAGAACAGGTGACCAGCCTCAAGAACCTAGGCTTCCCGGACCTCGCCAAACCAGGTGAAGAGCTGAAGGGAATCAATATGTCAAAACTCCTGCACCCAGTTCACAGTGCACCGGTTGGGAAGACGGGCCTTAGATCCTCCAATAGAAGACAAAGTATGAGCTGGCTTGGGCTACCAGTGCTTAAATTTCTTCTCACTCCCAAATCCATTCAAAATTCCTACCCTACACTAGCTCCAACTTAGTTTAGATTTTAACTCTCACTTCCCAGATACTCAAAAGAGTAGCTACATGTATTAATTATTCATTGCTGCATAATAAATTAACCCAAACTTATTTGCTTAAAGGAGAAGTATTTATTATCTCACAGTTTGGGTGGGTCAGATATTCAAAAGAAGCTTAGCTTAGTTCTGTCTCACAAAACAACAACTTCTAAAAGTAATGTACAAACCTCACAGCATACTAAACTAGGTATTACGTTTTTAAAGCTATTATCTTAATCTTGGAATCCAGTGTATATTAATACTTGTATTCCTATGGTATTTATAATTGTCCCTTTTACTCACATAATTGTTAAAACGACAATATTTTTCAACTTGTTAGTAGTCCATTAGCAAAATATTGATAAGAAGTGTGCATGTTATGATTTGCATATTTATAGATCAGCTCTTGTTACTTACAAAATGTTAATGAGTGAAACTGCAATACCAACAATGCCTAACTGTTGAGGTGAATGGACTTGATCCAGCACTTATTTTGCTAATGTCTTAAAAGTTGAGCAGATTACTTGATAAAAACCCATGTACTCAAGGAGGGTGATACTGTTCTTTCTCCTCTCCTACAGACCTTTTGCAGCTACCTTAAAAGGTAAGTGCTTTTGAAATTCAATTCTAAGTGTAATACACTTAAATTCCAAAAAGTATTCATTTTAGCCTCAATTTCTTCAGCAACAAGCTATAGAAAAATGATGGGATGTTTGTCAAATAACTACTAGATTCCCCCCCTACTAATTCCAGGTAATTTACACTATTATAATCTTCATAATCTCATCATGAGACAAGTAGAATATTACAAATGAAGGAATTGGAGCAACAAAAATGTAGTAGTTAGTAGAAAACTTACCAGGAAAGTACATCTATCATAACTTAGATTTTCCCACATCATACTTCAGCTATCAAGTCACTGGACCCTGAATAGGAAAACAAAATAAATCCTATCCTGAAGTAGTTAGTGATGCTTTGCTTGTGACAAGATTTAAATAGCATTCCGTATCTCAGATTCGGTAAGTATATGGCATGTGCATTCCAAAGGAAGATTCAAGGTCACCTAAGCGGGATTTGTCAATAAGGTGCCTGAGAAACTGTTTTTCTTTCCCACCTCATGCTCATGCTAATTTGTCACCTGCAGGAAATTTTTAAAGAGAGACTGAAGAGGAAAGGAGGAAGGTTGTTATGGACCACTATGTACCCTGAAGCCTGCAGAAAGAGACATCGATGGCCTAATCAGAGAGCTTGACATATTTCCTCTGGAGTTTGGAGACCACAGTTACCTGACATCAGCCCCACACCTCGTATATCTGTCTGCCAGGTTACCATGTCCCAACATGCCTACTTTGAAGGGGACTGAGCCGTCATTGTCCTATGTACAATGTTTCTTGTATCTTGTATCTTCTTCAATAAATGTCTCTGCTTTTTATATTACATGGCTAGATAACTTCTGGACAGACTATACACACATACTACATGTCTGGCACTGATTTGTGTTAGTTTCCTCTGTCCATGGCAGATGTGCATGGTCAACTTTTACTGGCAAAAGTGCTTTTGTGTGCTCTTTGGAGACCACAGTTCTCCCAGTCACCATCAGCTGCCTCTTTGTATTTTCCTGAATCTCAACATGGTCTGAAATCTCTTCCCTTTCCAAGGTGATTTTAGTTCTGGGAAAAGCCAGAAGTTGCAGAGCACCAAATCTGCGTTGTAGGGGGGCTGAGTCAACTGGGTGATTTGATGTTTCACTAAAAAACTCTGTACAAGGCATGATGCGTGAGCAGGTGCATTGTTGTTACGAAGCTGTCAATCACCAGTTGCCCATAGCTGCAGCCTTCTCAATCATCTGAATAGATTCCACAGAGGAATGTTCAAGCTTAATGCAAAATTTCATGCAGATTCCTTGCTCTACTCACTCAATCTGAATGTGACAGCCACACAGTACACATGCTCCCTCAATGGGGGTCTACGAAACCCAGTGAAGTCATCGTTGTTCACACATGCTAATTCCAGTTCACTCTCCTTGACTGCCAGGTTACATTGATGTTACACAAACTGTTTTCATTTTATTAACAGTGGTTGGACATTTTCCAGACAGATTGTGTGTGTGTGTGTGTGTGTGTGTGTGTGTGTGTGTGTGTGTGTGTTTGCCCTCCCCATACCTCCTTGAACTCTAGAGGAGGAATGAGAAAGTCAGCCTCTGGAGTTTGGAAGGAGGAGAAGCATTCTGGAGAAATAAAGAAGCTAACCAACTCCCTTCCCCCCTTTTTGCACAGCCAGTGGCCCAATCTAATGAAGGGAAGAATCTTAAACTTTAATGAACTTAAAAATTCTATTTCATGAAAATAAATATTTGAATGGCCTGAGAGTGACTGAGGGATTAGAAGGACCTAAAAGTAACCTGAAAAGTCATGAAAGTTGCCTGAGGTTTACCCACAGAGCTGGAGAAGAGGCCCTCTAGTAAGGTTTTAAAGAATAATGGGAGACGAAAAATAAGTTGCTTCATGACTGTATACTCTCTTTGTGCCCCATTACTGCAACATAATGATTCTACCCTAAACCAAAAGAAAATATTATTTTATTATGGAAAAATATAACAGCATCTATAGACAATAATGCATCAGGTATTTTGTCTGTCACTATCAATTGGATACCCACAACATGAAAAAGGCAAGTTCTTCTTATGATTCTTTAGTTAGAGAGGCATTGCTAAGTAACAGTGTTCAGCTTTATAATGTGAATATCAATCAGTCTAAAGGTATTGATTAAAGTCCTATAAATTTTCTCCTTCTCTCTCCCTCAAAGGAGTATAAATTCTAATTAAAGAGGCATTAAATTATTTACAAGGTCTGGTTCAACTAAAAATACATGTTTTGTAATTTAAAAAATTAATATTAGAAAGGTTAATAAAGCTTGTTTTATATAAAGTTGAACTTTAAAAATGTTTTATTATTCAAGTAAGCTTTGCTTTGTTTGAAAATAACCGGTGCTTATTCCTGAAAATAGGACATTTGATACTAGAAAATTCTGAAAAAGATAACCACTAAAGATACTATAGTTATTTATTCAAATCAGCAGGGGGTCCAAATCTATTTACAGTTCATAAATATTTCAATGATAGAAACAAAAGAAAGCAGCAACATGAAAATCAAAGAAAATAACACCAGAAGAACTGCAAACAACATATGAAGCTTTTAACTTCTTTAATGAAAGTATATTTTTCATATTTTTATGTGTCTAAATGCCTACAACAACCTCAGGGTTTACTAACGCATGATAGAAAATGACTTAAAACAATTTATGAATGCTCATTATTATAAAAATCACTTAATAAAAGCAAATCTATTAAATTTAATAATTAATAAGTAAACTATTGAAATGATAAATAACTATTAAATAACTAAATTATCATCCACAATAAGACCACATATTTTTGTAAATTATTATCTCCCAAAATAAGTTTAAAATGTTAAAACAAAAACTTAAAAAGCAATAAAAATCACAAATAAGCCATATGATTCTTTTTTAAATGAGGCGATATTTAGAAAGGAAGGAAGGAAATAAAGAGGTTGAGAGAAAGGAATCTGAGAAAAACTTTGAATGAATAAATAAACTAATAATATATCAAGTAGTATATAAATTAAAAATATATAAATATTTCTAATTGAAAACAGAGTTTCAATAACAGCAGTAACTGTTTTGATTTACAGAGTCCCATTATAGTTGGATCAATGAAACTCATTTGACTAGATTTTATTAACACTATAAAGGAAAAAAAATCTGTTACTGTCTGGGGTTCCAAAATGGAAAACTAAATCCTGGAGCTACTAGAGGCTTTCTTGTGGATAGGAAGATTAGAGCCGGCCCAAGGACACGCACACACAGGGAGGAGAGCAGGCTGCGGGGTGGAGAAAACGGTTCCCGTCAATATCCTTGACTCTCTGGATTCGACAGGGCCTGTAGCAGATATCGCTGTGACTTTCATTTACAGGAGCCCATGTCTTTAACACTTGCAAATGAAATTGTCCTGATTAATACAACTCAAGTGTGAAATTTAATCCACAAATAATAAGAAAACTGAAACAGATTAGCTGAGTGTGTTGCCGTGGCTCCAAAAATGTTCCTGTTCTAATCCCTGGAACGTGTGAACACCCCACTTTCCGTGGTAAAAGAGACTTTGTAGATGAGATTAAATTAAATTTTCAGAGGTGAGGCAATTATCAGGGTAGGCCCAATGTAATTTCAAAGGAGAAGCAGAAATCAGAGTCAGAACCAAAGGAAGCCTGTTGCAGAGACTGGAAGAGAAAAGTACAGATTAGAGGGATTAGCTTTGAAGAAGGAGGGACCGGCCCAGGCCAAGGAATACAGGCGGCCTCTAGAAAATGGAAACAGATTCTCTTCCACGGCCTCCCCCAGGGATCAGCCCTGCGACATCTTGACCTTAGCCCAGTGAAACTGATTTCAGACTTCTGGCCTCCACAACTGTAAGAGAACACATTTGTGTTATTTTAAACCACAAAGTTTCTGCGAATTTGTTATAGTGGCCATTGGAAAGTAATACAGTTGGACATTTCATGGAAGTATTTTGTGTATGATCCAATCTCCTCTACATAATTAAGAGAATTACCCCTTGAAGAAAACTAAAGTTAGATTTTGGTATGCTGAATTGAAGAACAGAATATTGAAGTATTGGTTTGAACTGAAATATTTTCTCTATCTCTGACTGAGAGACCCTGGGAATAGTGAAATCCCAGTCACTATGAGCATATCTAACACCTAAATCTTGGTTTCTAAATACTATTCTCTATTTAAAAAGCAAAATCCATTAGAGAAATGTCTGATTCTGGGGTTAAATTTGGAAACATACAGGACAGATGTGGAACAACTTTTTATGTGAGAAAACAATGAAGTACTCAATGAATGAAAGTGACATGTCAAAATGACACAGAAGCCAATATGAAGGAACTTCCACTGACCAATTCAAGAACAATGTGAACATAAAAAAACAAAATTACAGCTCATTTTATAAAATAGTAATTTGTGAGCTCATATCTATAGAAATAAGTAAATAAATAAATAGGAACCTTACACTAGAATGGCAATTATAAATATAGAAGGGATGCTTAAATTAGAAAAATTAAACACTTGGCAACCTTTATCATAAAAACACAATTCAGGCAAAATATAGCAATAGATACTAAAACTAATGGATAAAATTTGACAAAGAATGAGATATTTACTTGGAAAATGCAGAGATTAGTATGGCCCCTGTGCCAGGAGGACATGAAATTTGTAAAGTATTTGGTATTTAAAAAGAAGAATAAGATATGTACATGTTTACATGTACAAAGAACTAATGAAATTGCAAAAATAAAAGAATTGCATTAAGCTAGCCCTGACGGCCAATCTACCTTTGCACAGAAATTCTTCCCAGCTACTGTTAATTATAAAGAGAATTTAATAACTTTACAGTGGACAAACCTGACAGATGCCACCATAATCAAGGATTCAAAGTGATCATCACCAATAATGGAGCAAATTAAAATCATAGAGCACTGACAAATGCAATAAAAAGAAGACACTATCACATCTGTGCTTCCGTGACATACCTGCCACATACCCATCATCTAAATCTGAACGGGAGAAAGCCTCACACAGACGCACCCAGGCTGAGGGGTGTTCCGCCAAGTGAATGGCCTAGAAAAGTCATGAAAGTCAAGGATGAATGATATTCAATGTTAAGGGAGATTAAAAAGAAACCAAATGCAGCACATGATCATCGACTGGATCTTTTAGCTATAAAGCATATTTTGGAGACAACTGCCAAAACATAAATGAGGATGGAAACCAGCTAGAAGCAATGTAGCAACGTTAATTTTCTGATTTTGATAACTGTAGGGTGCTCAGGTCAAGGGCATGTCCTTGCTTTTGGGATTACACGTACGTATGGGGGTGTAATGGGCATCACGTGGGTAACTTACACAGGGTTCAGAGAAGAAAAGTTAATTGTACTATCCTTGCAAATTTTCCACAAGTTTAAAATTATTTCAAAATAAAATTTAAAAAAATATGTAATACTATAAATGATTTTTTTAAATAAGCCCAGAACTACAGTTAGACAAGTGCCGCCTTGGTGCCATTGTCAACACATGGACACACAAGGCTGATCACGTTGTCTTCAGTATGCCCAGACTTAAAATCAAACACATCCTAAAAATAAAGCACATAATTAAAAAAAAAAAGTATGGAATTTGAAGGTGCACCAGCCACAACTGTCTCCTCATTCAGACATCTTCTCATGTAGGAAATATAATCTATGCGTTAGACAGACATCAAGAGCTGTGTGTACAGTGTCCATTCCTCCTTCCTCTTTGCTAACACACTCCGCTCTCATTTGGGCATCGACTCCCCCCACTATTATCAATGTTTTTGAAAGGAGGTGGATGGGCCCTAGCACCAGAGTTTGGGCCTCATTTCTAAGAATAATGTCATCCCCCATATTAAAGAGACTGGTTTAGCTAATCCAATTAGTTCATGGTGCTCCCCTAGCTTCAAAAATTGTTTCAGAAATCAGCCTGTACCTAATATAGGCCAGGAAGTCATGAAACAAAAGCAAAATAGACTCCCTCTCATCTATATGTCCATTATGTGGAGCCTGGAACCTCTAAAGGCATTTTGCAAGGCAAACTCAGGAAAATCCCATCGTACTAAAAGGATCAAAGCCGAAGAGAACTGCAGAACATTATACTCACTGAGTCAAGCCAGCCCTGAACCCCTTGCTTTGTGAGCCAATTGAAACCACTGGCATTGAATGGAATTTGTTACTTGCTTCCCATAGGTTTGAAAAGTTGTTACACACAGGCCAGTCTTTCCAGTGATTTCTTATTTTGTTCTCCCTCTGAAACCTAATATGGAAATAGGGAGAAGAGAAATGAAGACAAGAAAAAGAAAGCAAATTAGTCTATTAGTCGAACAGAAGTCTGGAGATAGATAGGTATCTGCATATACACTTACAACAGGGAAAGTTATTTTATTTATTTAACAAGTACACATAAGATGTTTTATAATGTGAACCCATTTGATCTTATAACGAATGTAATAGGAATCATTATTATACCCCCATTATCAATTGAAGAAATTGAGGCACAGGGAGAGTAAGTAACTGGTCTAAAGTAACACAGCTGGCAAGCGGCAAGCCCAGATTCCAATCACTCACTGTGTTACGTTAGTACCAGACAAAGAAGAGATCATCCGATGAGGACACTTCAGTACTATGTATACACCATAGGATACAGCATGCGATCAATTCATATGCAAAACTAAGATTTGCATCAGAGAAACTTAGTATTTCTTAAATATGAGAAAAAATAAAGAGAACTATTTATTATACATAATTACTGCATGTTTACCTGATACCAATATATGAGCAGACAGCAGCACAAACTCAATGATTATGAAGTATGGTATATTACAGTAGAAAAGCCTGACAAAATTTCAAAAAGGAAAAATTCCTCTTGCTAAAAACAGAGGGTGTTTGGGGTATATAGTGAAAAATCTGAATAATTTTAGTTGTCAACTCAGAAATGGTATCGGACACACTACTTTTCTCTTTTGTCCAGCACATTGGGTGCCTTTGCCCCCTCAAGTCTGCCTAATCAACACCTGAACTTCATTTCTCATCACCTTTATTGACTCTAGTTCCCAAAGAAGGTTGTTCTGACGAATATTCTCCAGGCTTGGAAGGGAAGGAAAAGAAGGAGGTAAACCTCCCAACTAAGGCTAAAGAAAGTCCTGTGTTCTCCTTGAATAAATCCTCCTTGAAGGTAGACAGAACAAAGAGAATAGAAGTAAGAAGGGACCTTTCTTCAACACATCATGACCGAAATGCTTAATGATGTTTTTAAATATTTAAAGGCTGCAATGTCTAAATTCGAAAAGGACAAACATAATATTGAGCATTCAGTAAGGTTAACAGCATAATTTAAAGTGTTTTTGCTTGCGACAAGGAAATTGATCAGAAACAAGTCATCGGGAAAACCTCCCTGGGCAGTTTTTAAGTTGTGTGGTTCATTTAAATCAGTCCCCAAGCCCAACAAAATTCTAAGGCAATCAAGCTTACCATGAAATTATTTTGTTGCTGTTGTAGTTAGCATCTTCACTTTATGCCAAATATATGTTACATTTACTCTACTTTTTAAGTTTTGTTCCTTTTCTGGTGTCTGAAAACCTGTTTACATTTGTATTCCCCATAGTATGTAGAATATAGCAGTTTAAACAAGTAAGTTTGAATAAACTGATTTAAAAGGCCAAAGCAGGGGGAGTTCTGAGCAGCCAGCGCCGCCTGTGGAAGATGAACGTGTGGTTGGTTCCCTTTGATCAGAGGCCCTAGCTCACTTTCCGCCTCACATTTTAGGAAATCTGGTTTCACTGATTATAGGCACTTGAAGCACTGCTCTTGGAGTTCCTTTAGCAAGGAATGTCTTCTGTCTTCCCACAGTCTTCTTATCCACTTTTTTAATTCTATTACAGTTTATTTTTTAATTTTATTACAATTTTTTTTTGTTCTACCACAGTTGTTTCAGTATTTCTCCCTTCGCTCTCCTCCACCCATCCTACCCTCCGCTCCCACACACAATCCCACCCTGTTGTCCAAGTTTCTGGGTCATTCACACACATTCCTTGATTAATCCCTTCCCCATCTTTCCACCCTTAACCCCCTCAACCTCCCCTCTAGTCACTGTCAGTCTGTTCCTCATTTCCATGCCTCTGGTTCTATTTAGCTAATTTGTTTGTTTTGTTCATTAGTTTCCTATTATAGGTGAGATCATATAGTATTTGTCTTTTGCTGTCTGGCTTATTTCACTTAGCATAATGCTCTCCAGTTTCATCCACGCTTTTGTGAAGGGTAGGAGCTCCTTCTTTCTTTCTGATGCATGGTATTCCATTGTGTAAGTGCACCATAGTTCTTACCCCTTTTCTAAAGTGCGTTGCCAGTGTTCCTTCCCTGACACAGAAGGAACATTAACTAAATTCAACAGGACTGGGTTTTAGTCCGGTCTCTTACTCTGCTTACTGTGTAATCTTGGACCAGATCCTCATCCCAGTATCACTTTGTCTCTTCAAGCTCAAAACTGAACTTCAAGGAACATTAAAAACTGATGCCTAATAAATCCTGTGTCCATGTTTTTTTGACCACCTCAGAATTTTTATTTCTTAAACATTTTAAATTATTTGCCAACGCTTTAACATTGAGTAGACTGCTTTGAGTATAATCTCAAAAAATATAGAGAAAACTGGCCCTGGCTGGCGTAGCTCAGTGAATTGAGCGCGGGCTGGGAACCAGAAGGTCCTGGTTCGATTCCCAGTCAGGGCACATGCCTGGGTTGTGGGGCCGGGTCCCCGGTGAGGACCATGTGAGAGGCAACCATACATTGCTGTTTCTCTCCCTCTCTGCCTCCCTCCCTTCCCCTCTCTCTAAAAATAAATAAATAAAATCTTAAAAAAAAAAAAATAGAGAGAAAACATTTTTCAAACTCTATAGAACTTATAAAATAATTTTATTATTAAATTATTATAGGTTTATCAAGTTATATTTGCTTTTATAATATGTTGCTAGTCACAGCCAAGATGGGAGAGTAACTAAGCAGGAACATAATTGGAATGCTAGATTCCTGTGGGAAAATGAGAAGTGTTTAAAATACATTTTCCAGAAATAAATTGAAAAAAAGTGAGGATTATCTTGTTATTTTTGTCATTTTATAAATTCACATGCCTACTAAACTAGATTGAACTCTTGGTATAGTTTTGATTTCAGAGGGTATAAGTTTTGCTGATATAATAAAATTTAGATTGTGGCTAAAGTTGTTACTATTTTTAAAAAATGTCTGGTAGCTGTGGAATATAAATAGTTGAAATTTGTATTAGGGCCAACCGAATTTGGTTCCGTTTTCTCTCAGCTGCTTCTCTTTTACATTAGAAAATAAAGGAAGAAAGGTCAAAAATCTTAGGAATGCCTACCAAATATCTGAAGTTAGTTTTCAAACAAATTAGGGGAAAGGGAAATAAAAGATAACCTAGAAAATTCTACAACGGAAATTTACTTTAAAATTCATTGCAGTTTATTTTTTAATGTATTTATTTTATTGTTATTCAAGTACAGTTGTTTTCATTTTCCCACCACCACTTTCCCCCACCCCATCCCCATATCCCACCCTCAATCCTAGCCCCCTTTGGCTTTTTCCCATGGGTCCTTTATATTTGTTTCTTGATGCCCCTTCTCCTGTTAACCCCCTCCACTCTCCCCTCTGATTATTGGCAGTTTGTTCTTTATTTCAATGTCTCTGGCTATATTTTACCTACTTGTTTGTTTTGCTAATTAGGTACCACTTATAGGTGAGATCATATACTATTTGTCTTTCACCACCTGGCTTATTTCACTTAGCATAACGCTCTCCAGTTCCATCCATGCCGTCATGAAGGGTAGGAGGAGTTCCTTCTTTCTTCCTGCTGTGTAGTATTCCGTTGTGTAACTGTACCACAGTTGTTTGATCCACTCATTTACTGATGGGCACTTAGCAATTGTAAATTGTGCTGCTATGAACATTGGGGTGCATATGTTCTTTTGAATTGGTGTTTCAGGATTCTTAGGATATAATCCCAGCAGTGGAGTTGCTGGGTCAAAAGGCAATTAGTTCCATTTTTAATTTTCCATACTGTTTTCCACAGTGGCAGCACCAGCCTACAGTCCCACCAACAGTGCACTAGGGTTCCTTTTTCTCTACAACCTCACCAGCACTTGTTTGTTGATTTGTTTATGATGGCCATTCTGACCAGTATGAGGTGGTATCTCATTGTGGTTTTAATTTGCATCTCTCTGATGGCTAGTGATGCTAACCATCTTATCATATATCTCTGGGCCCTCTGTATGTCCTCCTTGGTAAAATGTCTGTTCAGGTCCTTTGCCCACTTTTTAAGTGGATTGTTTATCTTCCTGGAGTGGAGTCATATTAGTTCTTTAAACATTTTGGAGATCAAACCCTTTCCCAAGGTATCATTAACAAATATATTTTCCCATGCAGTTGGTTCACTTTCATTGCACAGTTTAAATGCATATGTCAGTGTGCCTGTGTGAGGATGCCTGATACACATTCAATAACATAAATTAGATGTACATGAGACTTTAAATAAGTTGCAAACATATGATTAATGCAATATTGTTTTTAAGCTTTGAATAGGCTGCCCTCTTGAAATTACAGAACAAATTTAGATAATGTTATCCTTCTGAATTAGGATTAAATATACTTTTTAAAATGAGTATTAGTGAGGGGGGAAAGATGGCGGCAGAGTAGGAGGGAGTGGGATCGGCTTCCTCCAGCCCACTGGTGGGATATCTGGCTGATTTTCTGAGGAGCGGAGCAATCGCCCAGATTTATTTCAGGAAGAGTGGTGACCAGGATTGCGCATAAAATTGAAAGATCAGCCGGTAGGGAGTCTGCTTCGGAGGGAAGGGACTCACGGGGAGCCAGGAGGTCTTGGGATCCAGTCGCAGCAGCCTCCCGGTTTGTTCCAGGATCCATGGGAGGGAGCTGGATTGGGGTGTGAGAGTTGCCAAAGCAGACGCGTGCGTCTGTTGGGATAGCCTTGGTCCCCAGCAGTCCAGAGGTCGGTGTGTACGTGGGGACTGGTCTGCAGAGGCGGGCAATCCCAGCAGGAGGAATTCGAGATTGAACTGAATGGGAGACCCAGGTCCGGAACTCTGGGACCAGGCGCGCACCCGGTGAAGCCAGTCAGGGGCGGCTGGGGTTGGTGCCCCACCGGGCGCCCAGGCCTGTGGCTTGCAAGCCCCGAATCTAGAGACAAAAGCGGTCAACAAATACAGGGGCGCGGAGCTCATTCTGGGAGGGCCTGAGACACAACCCAGCAACTGTGATTGGAGACCTGCTGTGCAGACTCCCTCCGTGGGAGAAAAACATCGAACCCCACTGAAGGGAGACACAGACCTCACAAACTCTGACTTAGGGTGGGAATCAGACAGCCCAGAGGAGGTGCTGCGAATTCCTAGCAACTCGGCTGGAGGCAGGACAGCAGCTAAGAGTGCAGCCGAGGAAGAAAGCCAGGGAAGTCTGATATCTTCCCAGCCTGTTGCAGCCCTGACCAGACGCTGTTGAAGCCAGCCAACAGAAGTCTTTTTTTTTCTGTTTTTTTCTTTTTTTTTCTTCTTTCTTTTGTTTTCTCTTTGTTTCTTTGTTTGTTTTTCCTCACCCTTCTTCCTATCTGTCCTTCTATATTTTTTACTCCTTCAACCTTCCCTTCATATGGTATTCCTAGTTTTCTCTTCTTTTTATCTCATATTTTTTATTATATTTTATTTTATGTTATTTGAGTATCATTTTTTCTTTATCTTTCTTTTTCTTTTCTTTTGCTTTCTTTTCCTTCTTTTTCTCCCTCCCCCTCTCTTCTTTATCCATAGGTGAGACATTAAAACCTGGAATTGTGAAGAGAATAGAGTGGGACCCAGACAAGAGTCAGCCCAAAAAACAGAGACAGTGACACAAAATTAACTTCGCTGCTCCAGAGAACTTGACAGATCAACTTAAGAATCAGAGGCTAGCAAGAAGAATCCCACAAACAATGGGAAGACAAAGAAACAATCCCCAAATGAAAGGAAAGGAGGAAGCCCCAGAAAGAATGATAAATGAAACAGAGGCAAGCCAACTATCAGATATTGAGTAAAGCATATGTTATCAGGCAGCTCAAGAAACTCGAGAAGCTTGATGAACTCACAGAAAACTACCAGAAACTACAGGGAAACTATCATGAAATCACTGAAAACTATGTCAACATGAAAAAGGAAATAGAAACTATTCACAAGGGCCAAGAGGAAATGAAGAATACAATATCTGAACTGAAGAACACAATAGAAGGAATCAAAAGCAGGCTCAATGAGGCAGAGGATTGGATCAGCGCGCTGGAGGACAAGGTTGAAAAAAGCACCCAAAAAGAGCAAGAACAGGAAAAGAGGCTCAGAAAGAATGAAGAGGTATTAAGGGAAATGCAGGACAACATGAAACGTAACAATATTCATATAATAGGGATGCCAGAAAGAGAGGCAGAGCAGCAAGGGATGGAAAACCTGTTCGAAAAAGTAATGATGGAAAACTTCCCTAATCTGATGAGAGAAAAAGCCACACAAATCCAGGAAATACAGAAAGTCCCACTCAAAAGGAACCCTAACAGGCCCACTTCAAGACACATCATCATTAAAATGGCAAAATTCCAAGACAAAGAGAGAATCCTAAAGGCAGCGAGGCAGAAACAGGAAGTAACATACAAGGGAACCCCAATAAGGTTAGCAGCTGACTTCTCAATGGAAACACTCCAAGCCAGAAGGGAATGGCAAGAAATATTCCAAGTAAT
>PVJI01017539.1:0-35442 GCA_004026765.1 Micronycteris hirsuta
GTGGGGTGGGGTGGGGGTGGGGGGCGGATCTGCTTGGTCGTTTTACTCCGCAGTGAATGGTTTTAGTCTCGGCTTTATTTTTTGTTCTCTTCTCTTTTTTTCTTTTCTTTTAAGACTTTTCTTTCTCTTCTCTCTTTCTTCCACTGCCTTCTTTCTTGTCACTGCTTTATTTTTAGGAAAATAGTGACCCTGCCCCCTTTTAAAAAATATACAGAATGACCACTGCTTAAGTTTGGCTTTGAAAAAGAGTAAGATAGAAGGCCTGGCCCTTCCACTAGGGTGTCACTTCCTTCAGTGTTCTACTCAGAGAAATAAAAGTTTAATGATACCTGCTTAATTGTTCAGTGGAGCCTTACTCGGGCCACTCACAGCCAATAGGGAGTTGTTACCTGTTCTCAAGGACCAGCTTGGGGCCCTTATTATCATGCCACTCCCACTGAGGGAGGTATTGTAACAAAAGGAACCGGGTGTTTGAGGGGAGAAGCAGAGATTTCTTGAAGGATGAGCAGGGAGAGGTGGGACACAGGCAAGACCTGGAGAGAAATGCCATTTTTAAAGCTCTATCTTTTACTGTATTCATCTTCTGAAATGCTGTATTGTGAGATTTTTTTCCTCTGTTAAAGGCCTAATTTCCCCCTTCATTCAATTCCCCTGCCCTAGTTTTAAAAAGAAGAAGAAAACAACTATTGATTGGAATCTAGCTCAGTGATAATTTCCATGACAATATCAAGAGTTTCCAAATCGGGTTGACAACCTGAGCGGAATTATATGGTAGCTTGGTACAATCAGCTTCCCAGAGAGGCTTCTGCTAAAGTCTAATCTGCTTTCCCATCGGCACGGCACACAGAGTACCCTCGTCAGCACAGAGGAAAATCGTTGGACGGGTCTGATGGGGCGGCTGGGCCAGCCGCAGCTCTCTCAGACATCTTGGCAGCACAAGGAGCTTATAGATTTTATTGTGCAATTTAGTTCCTGATGAAGGTTCCCAGGCAAACGGTCTGGCTGTGGTTAAATCCTGCTTGTCTTGGAACCACGCTCAGGTGATAACCGGTTTTCTCTGAATGGAAATTGCCAGTTTCCTTTTTTTTTCATATTTTCTATTTAAGACACTCTGGAGTCTCTTAGAGCCAGGAATGTCTTGGATTTGCATGGTTACATATAAGATATTCACTGGTTAGAGACACCTGCCTTGTGTATCTTCATTTGTGGACTAGCTCAGGGAAGGTTCTTTGGGCTCAATTCAATACTCTGAGTTCTGAGCCATTCTGTGGTTTTCTGGAGAGGTCAGTGGCCTTGCCTGAAATGCTAAACCATTGGGAGGTTAGGTTCAGTGAAGTCTCTGCAAGCCTATCTTTCTGTCAGACTCCAAACAATCCTGGCGAGGAGATAAGAGAAACCTCCGACCGTGAGTACAGCAGACATCCCTCTCCCTCCTTTCTGTCCCTACAGATGAGGTTAAGGTTGACCAGCTGTCTGATCCTCCTTCATCAAACAGTTCTGGGAACAGGCCATATGCCCTGCGCTGTCGTTTGTGCTGCCTTCTTCTCTCAAATAGGCAAAGCGTGGGTATGTTGCGGCTCCTAACCTTTTGCACCAGACAACTTAAAAAGGCCGTGTAATAGGCAAGTCACCCTGACTGTAACTCACATCTCGGCTTCATTCACTCCCACGTGCCCTTCACGCAAGCCCTTATCCTTGCCTATAAAGTGGGAATAATCAGAGTATCCGCAGTTAGCACTGTGCTTGGCACATAGTCGGAACACAATATATGTTAAATATCATTCTCCTTCATGCTCATCAACAGATAAAACATGGAGAATCTGGGACTTTAGAAGGACTCTATGTTAGTAAGTTTCAAATATTTTAAAACCATGGAGGGTGTGTTATAGAATGGAATTGTGGGTAGGAAGATAAACCTGTGAAACAGATCCAAGAGGAATATTTCTGAAGACAGTATGAAGACCTGGAAGAGGAGGATCCCAACTCCTTGGCCCTCCTTCTTTTTCCTGTTTCCCTGGACACTCCTGAAAAGGTCTCTAACACCCTAAGAATTTCAAGGCTTATCTTCTGACGCTGCTTATCTAACTCAGTTTCACCATTTTAAAATAACAAGCCCAGAGAAGGAAGGAGACTCGGGTACGGTCACACAGATAAAGATAGACCTAGCCAGACTCCAACAGTCTGCATTCCATACCCTTGAGCTGGGCACTGGAGATACAAATGAAATATATAGGTTGTCACCCACTCTGTCTTCTGAAGCTAAAATCAGAGTTTTTGATTTTACAATGAGCAAAATATTTTGATTCAACATTTTCCAGGGAAATTAGAGATGTTTGTCACAGTAAAGCTATGGCTGGCTCAGAGTGGCGACATGTGCCAGAGGCTGAGCCCAGATCTCCTCATAAAAGATGACTAAGGCATCCTTGGCTTAGAACCAAACGTGTGGTCCAGACAGTATTATAAGATGCAGAAAGAAGTAAGAATCTGGAGCACAAGGGCCATGTTCCGTGAAAGGTGTAGTACCCAAGGTAGCTCTTGAAGGAAGGCTAGATTGTTGGAAACTAGAGAAAGAGATTGTTAATTCACTGTAGCAGGAACTCTATGGGAAAAGTATGGAAAACACAACATATGTGGAAAGTGGAAGTAAGCTGAGGAAACGACCAGCTTAGTAGGAGGTGAGGATTCTGCTAGAGAAGCTGAGGTGCTGGGGGAAGGGACGGACTTCACTAAAGGGGCACTCCTGGACATTTGAAGCATGGAGGAACCAATGTATGCAGAGTAATGTCCTGGGAAGATTAGTCAATTCATAAGTATAGAACGAAGGGAATAATCAGGGAAACAAACTGGGGACCAATTGCAGGAGTTCAGACATGACATCATGAAGGACTGGACTTGAGGTGGCAGTGAGACCACAAGGAAGGGAGACTGTGAAGAACCACACGAAGGCAGGAACAACAAACTTCAGTGACTCAGCAGATGCTGTGGGCGAGGAGGGAGAGGAGCGAGGAAGGAGGGCAAGATGTGGAGCTTGGTTGGCAGCGGTGGGATGAAAACGGAAGTTTGTAAGGAGGAGGAGTGTTGGGGATGGCCCAGCTGGACTTTTGGCTGGTGGAGTGTGTGGGGCGGTGGGGCATCAACTGGACCTACAGGATGTAATAGCATGGTGGGTAAGACCACGGGGTCTGGAGGCTGATTCCAGGCTTCTGGCAGTGTGATTTTGGGCAAGTTATTGAAACTCTCTTAAGGGTCAGTTACCTCCTGTGATGGTCATGAGAATGAACTAAGAGAAAGCACGTGAAGTGCACAGTGCCATGATTGACACTCAGTAAGGACACACTTTCTATCTCTGTCTCTATCTCTGTTTCTCTATTACTCTTAGAAGCAAGAAGTGACACATTCACATTTAGCAAGGAATAGGATAAAGGTATTTAAATCATTTTGGAAGTGATAATTGAAGATGTTAGCTATATCTTGAAAAGAAGAACGGCGGGGAGTGACCAGCAGGAAAAAATCCGTAAACTGCTGTTTACTCTTGCTGAAGGTTACACAGGACACTTGGCAGAGAGGACACTCTGGGCCAAGCCACACAGTTTACTATTAAGGTGCTTGGACTCCAAATCCCACTGGGGAATCCTAGCAGTGTTGGGCCAGGTCAGACAACTAGCCTGAGAACTTGGGAGTCTGGCCCATCCAAGGGCAAGGCAAGGTCAGCCATCTCATCAGCCCTTTTCCCTCCATTCTGTTCTCCAGTCCCGAGCCTCTGCTTGAGCTCTTACCAGTCAGATAGTAATAACGAGCCAGGTAGGACAAGCCCAAGGGCAGAGTTTACCCAAACACCCAACCCTACAAAAGAAGCTACTGCTCATGTCACTGCGACTGCCATTTGAAATTAGATGGGGGAAGGGGAGAGGGGAGAAGAAGAGAAGGGAGGGTGAACAGAGGGGGGAGGGAGAGAGAAAGAGAGATAGGTCGGACCACGTGACTTTATAAAGTGAAGACTCTGAAACAGGCCTCTTACTTTCTTACAAAAGCTTTCCTGTGCTTAGTGACATTGCCAAAATAATGTCCTTGGAGTGAGCCATTCAGAACCACCATCCTGGCAGGGTGACGTGGTGAAATTGGAAGAAGTAACCTTCTCCTAGTGGATCTGGTCACCAGCAGGAGCCATAAGCCACAGAGGAGAGGAAGCCTGCAGTATGAAGATATAGAAAATGATGCTATCACGTGATCAATCACATGGGCAAGAAGAGAAAGTGTAGATGGATGGCAAGCCTGGGAGAAGATAGACAAGGGACCCCGGAGCTGAAGGAGAAACAGGATAAAGAAACGTTTGCCAGAGAAGGACCATGGATCCAAGTGCCCTCCCATCTCTTACCCTCACTTGAAGGACGTCACATCTAAGCCCAGTGTTGGACACTTTTCCAGAGCCCCTGAGGCCCCAGGGGCAGCTCTCGGGGCCACTGCCTTGAATCTGGATTTGGGTGGACCCCAGAAACAGAGCTGAAGATTTGGGGATGAGTGGTAGGGACCAGGCTCTTGAACCCCAGATTCGAATCCCCAGACATCTTCTCAAACTACCAGCACCTGTCTCTGCTTCAGACCCCACAGAGTGGGCCAGGGCCACTGGTCACCCATCACCACAACCAGATGGCAGTTTTAATGTCATGGGATTCTCCATCTTGGTATTTGTCTGTTATTTTGCTATAAACATGACAATAGTTATATCATAAAAAGAACCATGACTGTTTGAGAATTATTTAGCAACCACAAGCCCTTTACAAGTGATTTAGCATATGATTTTTCTTTCTGTCACTCAGATTTTCTTCCTGGGCCTGGAGCATTTGGAGCTTCGGTCTAGAAGGAAGAACCCTAGGCTGGGAGTCCAAAAGCCCAGCTTCTGGTCTCAGCCACACCTTTCTTGTTCTTGACCTCGGGCAAGTCACTGCACTGATCACCACCTACTCTGTAAAGGTGGAGTGATGGTGTATGTTCTGTGTCTTTCCCAGTTTTGTGGGGAGGAGCAAAAGAAAGAAAGGGAGGTCAGAGTTCACTCCTACCTACACGAACCAATCAGAAACACACAGAATGCATGTATGTGATCCTTCCTTTGCTTCTCCATCCCTGCAATCCTGCTACTTCTTGCTCTGTTTGCAATGATTAGTGTTAGGTGTTGTAGACAACCTCCTACCCGAAAGTCACTCTTGGCAAGTGCTCAAAATAACATTTATGAGGTTAATGACAGATTCAAGTTACTTCCCTCAGCATACGGTGCGTTTTACTAAAAACGTTCAGGGGCTTCTAACAGCCAAGGTGTGTTTCTGGCTCACGTTACCTGTTCATCACAGGGCTTTGCGGGGCTGGTCCTTGTAGTTGCATGCTCAGCTATACGTCAGGTGACAGGTCCCTGCTCCATTCACCACTTGTTGGGGAACAGCCTCGTGGGGCCAGGAAGTGCCATTGTACCGTGGGAATCCAGAGACACCCACACGGACCCTCTGTCGATCTGTGCTGATGTGGCATGTTGGCTCTTGGTGTGCTGGTGGGGTCACCCGTCGGCCACTTGACTTGGTGTAACAAGCATTCACAGAGCACCTGCCGTCTCTCCAGAACGGTGCCCTGCTGCAGGCGATGCACAGTTGTGGAGCCATTCTCTGCTCTCAGCGAGCACAGCGTTAGAAAGACACACTGGATGTGATGTGAACTTTAATGGGACACTGACCCCATCTGAGAGGAGAGGACGGATTCCTGGGGGAGTCCTCCTGGAACCATCAGCCATGGGAAGGAAAGGTGTCCCTGGCTGTCAGGGCGGTCCTAACCGGGAAGGGGGAGAGCCAGCACCAGCCCGCAGGCCCTCGAAGAGGAGACTGCTGCCCGGCGTTCCCTGTGAGGCAGGATGGTGCGGCGGGGACCTGGATGGAAGGAGGACTGCTCGCTCAGGAGGTAGTGACTGCATCCCAGGAAGAGAGCCTGTTACAGGGCAGGTGACGTGGGGGTGGAGGGAAACGGTGAGGTTCTAGAAACCACGGAATGCCGGTCCTCAGCTCCCAGCCGCCTGAGCGGCAGCAGAGCAGAGAGAGCGCGACAGCAAGCCGCCAGCAGGCAAGGCCTGCATGCTGTGTCCAGCTGCCCAGAGCCAGACTTCTTTGGTTTAAGCCCAGCTCCCCCACTACATGGCTGTGTTTTCCCGGGAAAGGGATTTGTCCTCTCCATGCTTTAGTTCTCCCACCTTCAAAATGGGAATGATATTAGACACCACATATCTAGGAGATTAAATGAGTTAGGATGGGGATGGTGGGGACCAGCCAGGGCTGCAGAGCGTAGACCATGCCTCCAGCCTCCCAGGGAGGCTCCTGACTCTCCCAGCCAGGCCTGGCCAGCTCTGCCAGCCCAAATGTCAACATGGGCGGGTCCTGTCTGATGTCCCTGCAGACAAAGGACACTTTGCACCCAGGGGGACCTGAGCAGTGTCCTTTTCTGTTAGCCCCGCACAGTCCTGCCTTTTCTGGCTGGCAGGGCGGGTGGCTCTGAGCGGCAGGCCCGTTTCTGCTGAGTCACCCTGCCAGCCTTGCCTGCCCTGCCTGGCTGGGGTCAGCCCCAGGCTCCTGGAGGGGTAGCCAGCTCCCCGGAGCTATTTCTGCCGAGGGGGGAGGAAAAGCATTTTATTTGGGAGGAATCAAAAAGCCTTCTGAAGAAACAATAGAGGGCTTTTCTTTTTTATGGGCATGACAGGCAGTTTGCCAAAGGTGGCCTGCCAGATCACGCCCCTGGAGGGGGGTTGTTGTCACTGGGCTTTCTGCCATGAATTTCCATCAGCTGAGTGGAGCAGGAAGCCACTGCAGAGGAGGGCCTGGGTTCCAGTCTTGTTTTTAACCTCTGAAAAGAGATGTGCCCTTGGAGCTTCAGAGACTCTGATCTCACTTCCGCAGCTACGCAGGGTCGCAGGGTCGTAGGAAGTGCCGGCCCTTTGTGAGCACTCGGTGTATGCCAGGCTCCCCATCAAGCTTTCAAGGCGCTTCTATTCAGTCCTTACCGACTTGTGAGCGAGGTTCTCTTCTCACTCCTCTTTAACCCCTGAGGACACTGACTCTCAGAGAGGTTAAGTCACTGGTGTGAGGTCACACAGCAGTGGGTGGTGAAGCAGGCCGCCGAATGTGGGGCCCACTCTCTGGACAGGTCCACCTGGCAGAAGGCTGTGGAGGCAAGTGCAGGAGAAATGCCCCTGGTTGGTGTTATTACATTCATTTATTCCTTTAGCACAGATACTTAATCCTTTAAAACAAATGAACAACAGCAAACATACAACGCCATTTTGATAGGCTGGATTTTGCCCTGTATGAGGCGAGGACTTGTCTTGCTTCTCGACACACACATGCTTCTGACGTGGAGAGGCTGAGGGCTGAGGCCAGGGGACACGGACACACCAGCCACACGCTTCGCCCCGGTTCTATCTGCTCTGAGCTGCCTTGCGCTTACTTTGTTTTTAAGCAGCATGACCTTGAGTCTGCCCGTCCTTATTCCGCAGCTCAGGATTCCAGTGTATAGGTTGGAGAAATTGCACAGATTCCAGACAGGCTTTGCTGCCTCTAAAATGCCACTGACAGGTGGGTAACGCCAACTTTTTTTTTTTTTAAACTCCCTGTGGGTCAGATACACATCACTCCTTCACTAGCAAGAACTTTCCTAACCAACTTGGAACAGCGCTATTTGGCTTGCTTGCTCGTGGCCTGACAATACCAGTCCTCCTTGGTGTTGCTTTTTAAGAGTTTCTAAGAAGGCACACTTATTTACTCTTTTCCCAGCATTCCCTCCCTGCTCCCCAGAACTAGTCCCAGCTGCTGAAGTAGAAGCACACTCTTCACTTGGTCACTGTCTAAATCAAATTACCGGGCAAGTAGGTGCTGACAAGGCCTGTCACGACACAAAGTTAATTAAAAAACAAAACAAAACAAGACAGGTAAATGACCCAGTTTCTGCAACGTGTGTCCTGTGTATCACTTCAGGGCCCGCCCCTCCCCCACCCGGAGTGCATCAGCGACTCCCAGGAGGATGATGTCAGCTCCCTCTGCCAGCAGCGAGTCAATGGGTTGGCAAGATCAGCTGCTCGCGGAGCCTGGGATCTGACTGCCATGTGGGCCTCCTGTCGGGGTCACTGTCAGGACCATTAATCTTCAACTCACGGCTGTGCGCCTTCTCGGGGGCTGAGTTTTCTTGTCCTGTTTTGTTCAGCCTGGCACTTAAGATTCCTTCACAGAAATTTGCGTTGGGCAAGGACATGCTACGTGAATTATGTCCTCCTGAAGTCACCATCTGGCCAATATTCTTCTCGCTTCTCCAAATACCAGGGATATCCGTGGGCGCAGATGCTGGGCCGGATCATCACCCACAAGTGACCGCAGTCATAAACCACGCGTAACTAACGCACCTGGTGCTCACTTCCGAGTCAGCCCCGCCCTGCACCGGCTCGATGGCTGGCTTTCCCTTTCATCGTCAGGGTTTGGTTCTGTTTTCTTCCCCTTACGGGGTGGGGAGACAGATTTGCAGCTTGAATCAGCCCCAGCAACTTGGGCAGTAATTAAGTCACTGTCACAGGGCTAGTGAAAATGGGACTGCTTGTGTCCATTCGAGAGGCCGCATCACACACAAACAAGGCGGCACTGAACAGCTTTCTGTGGCTTGAAGAGGCCATTGTCCTGGGCATGGAATCTGCCCTATGGTTGGTGCTCGCTGGCTTTGGAAGGCCAGGCTCGGCTACAGGTCTTCGTGCCCCATGGAGGAAGCGAGGGATCCCAAGCTTAGAGAAATACAACATGAAATGTCAAGCAGCCTACCAGGTTTATCCAAGAGCAGAATTTCACAGCCTCCTTCCCCTCTTTTCATACCGGTCCTGTGCAGTGGGTGGTGATGTGGTGATGGGGTGGGGAGGGAAGTGCTTGCCTCTGTGGGCTGGAAACTCCTGGAAGTCATGAACACTCGAAGAGAGGACAGCCCAGGGAGGGTTCGCAACTGGGACATTGCAGAAGGGCTAACCGTGGTGGTTGGTGACTGCCGGTCTCCGTGGGGTAGGGTGTCCATAGGCCCCTGCAGGCTCCTCCTATCCCAAGAGCCGTGTGGGGTGTTGGGGTGTAGGAGGCAGGGAAGGGTCTTGACCTGGGGGTTCAGGGACTTGCAGGGGCAGTGACCTGGGCTCCTTTGCAACATTCCCACTCTGCACCCAGTGGGAATGGTGCTTTCGTGGTGACCTTGTGGTGGGCAGAGCAGTCTGGGGCTCATGGCAGCCACAAGCTTATCCTCTTGTGTCATGTCACTTCTACACGGAAATAGCAAAATTGCAGGCAGCAATTAAAGGTTTCAAAGGCCCTCGAGTGTCATTAGGGGCTTGTCTCTGCCTTTCTCTGAGCTCCACGATGAATGGCTCCCAATTGTCTCCTATCAAATTAAAGCTCTTATCATAGGCTGGAGCACCCTCTGCTAATTGGCTCCTGCCTAACTAGCTCATCTTTTATTCTGAGACACCTTGTCCTATTGCGTGAGCACCGCCTCCGGAGCCTCCTAATAGCTAGCTCTCTTCAAATCGATTCCATCCGACACATGGGCATCGGATTTCTACTCCCGGGCCAGGCCCCGATTGTCAGGGAGGCAGTAGGGAACATGAACCTGAGGTCCTGGGTGTCACAATATAGGGAGGATTTCATAGTGTCTGAGAGAGGAGAAAAGAATTTGAGTTTTGGTCCAAACTCAGGAGCTGATGAATCATCTTGGGCCAGTTACTTAAACTCTCCAAACCTCCATTCAGGAAGCTTGGGGGTAGTAAGGCAGAGGTGTTCTAAGAATGAAATGAGATTTTTGTCTATCTACCTATTGATCTCTCTGTATATATTACATCCCCCCCCATTTAAGAACCATTGTTATTTTCACGGCAATTCAGATGGAGTTACCTATGCCCGCAGAAGCCAGCAAGAGCTTTGTGAGAGAGGAGAGACTTGAGCCGTGGTTTTCTCCTTGCAGCAGACATGAGAGCAAAGGGAAGCTCGGTGCTGGGCATCCGTGTACAAAACCAAGGAGGCAGGGAAGAGGCAGGCCCACTCCCGGAATGGCACGGGCACGTGGAGGCCTGGTTTCCACGGGGCCCAGGGGAGGATGGTGGAAGATGGCCCTAGACACGAAGTCGGTGGCCAGGTCAACACCGGCCAAGGGCCAGCTCCCTCGTTTGCCAGGCTGCTCCCAGACTGTGCCTCCTCCACGTGCTCTGTGTCGTGTGGTTTCTTCTTTCCTTCTCTGTGGAACTCGGACTCACCTTTTCCATGCTGCCTCACCTGCTTCCACATTCAGCACAGCTCCAGCACCACTCATGGCTGCTCAAATGCCATCTGTCACCTTGTCTGTCCCTGGCTTGTCAAATACTCTAGGATGGAAACCACATAGAGGACTGGCCATGTGACCATATTGCAGCCGCCCTGGCATCTGGAGGCAGCTTCCTAAATGCTTTGCCAGGTAGACTCTTAACCAGCAGATGGGGAGCAGGGCTGGGAGGCAGACTCGGTGACAGGACAGCAGCCCCCAGATAGGGATCTGACACCCTTTTTCCAATGACCTCAGGTGAGTCATCAGTTCTTTGATCCTATCTTTTTGTATCATCAGTACAAGAGCCATCTGTTTCTGAGGGAGGAGGCCCAGGGACTTTGGGAGAAGGATGCAGCCTAACCAAGGTGCACCTTTATTTCCCTAACTGAGGCTGGGAAGGAGCCTGTCAGGTTCCTATTGGCTTGTTTGCCCCGAGGGCTCAGAGCCCCTGCAGCTGCGTACCATTCCTCTCCTGCTCTAGTGAACAGAGCCCCAGATGGGCCTGCTTTCAGCGGCCGGGGTGCGTTGATGTCAGACCTTGGACCCCTGTGTCAGGAGGTGGTGTGTGCAGTGGTCACCAGCACAGCTCTTGTGGTGACTGTCACAGGACCTTCTTCGGATGAAGTCTGGGCTCAGAGGAATTGAAACCTGCTGCGTCTCATAAGTGACTGATCTCGGATTGAAACGGAAGATTTTCTGACACCAAGCCCATGCTCTTTCTACCGTCCCACTCAGTGAGGCATCCATTGTGTAAAAGCACATCGAATCAAGAACCTTATGGGAACAAATCATAAAGGCTGGATTGTGCAAGTTTCAAACTTAAAAACTGTGGAGAGGAGACCATAGAAATCAGGAAGACAAGTGGTGGCCCCGTGGTGTGGGTGGGTGGGAAAGACTTGGTGTACAGTCGGAGGTCTAGCATAAAAATCTAGACCACTGGAGAGAGGAAAGAGAGGGCCACTGGAGGAAGGGCATGAGGTTCGAGGTTATGAATCATCATATGAATCTTAAAATGAATCTTCAAATGAATTCATAAGAACCTTATGAATCAAGTTTCAAGGTTATGAATCATTGCTCAGTAAATGCTTAGGGAACAGCCACTGAGTGCAGGTGCAGGTGCAGGTGTGGGAGCTACAGGGAGCATCGACTGCGCACACAGCAAAACTGGGCTCCCAACTTCAAGATGGGACCACGTGTCTCTTCCATTATGCTCACTGTGTCAGGAAGGGCACCTGGGCATGATCAATCTGATCCCAGGAGAAAAGATCCCTGCTGGTCAGGCCCACATAAGGAGTCTAGCTGGGATACAAAATGTGCCTTCACTTTCCCGTTTTACCTGTCCTTCTCCGCCAAATTGACCTAGAAGGGCTGCTAGGTGTCTTACCCTCTCTTGGAAATCCCACTTGTCTCCTCCTCCACAGCTCTTTGTCTTCGCATCCCAAGGGCGCCGCCTCAGACTCTGAGGTTCCCTGACTGCTCTCTTTCTCCAGCCTGGAGCAGTGATTTTGGATCCTTCAAGAACCTTCAAGCTTTAGATCCTTCAGATTCTTCACAGAGCAGCACCCACTGTGCAAACAGATATCTGTCTTGTGAATTTCCTCTCTCCTATGTGTACTCTGTCAGGCTAGTATGCCAACGGAATCCCATCCAATTACTGGTTAGATTAAAGACCTCTGTTATAGGCTGAAACAATCCATCTATTGAAGCCCGAACCCCCACTGTGATGGTATTTGGAGATGGGGCCTTCCAGTGGTAATTAGGGTTAGAGGAAGTCACGGGGGTGGGAGGTCCCATGATACACTTAGTGCCCTTCTGAGAAAAGTAAGAATTAGACCAGCGCTTTCTCTCTCTGCCATGTGAGGACACAGAGAAAGCAGCTGTCTACAAGCTGCTCTCGGGAAGGGAGCTCTCACCAGGAAGTGAATCTGCCAACACCTTGACGTCTTGGACTTCCAGCCTCCAGAACTCTGACAAATAAATGTCTGCAGTTTAAGCCACCAATCTATTGAATTTTGTTATAGAAGACAAAGAATATAAGAGAGGCTTTCCCCTCAAAGGAAGACAAGAGAAAAAAAAAAGGAGTTAAAAGGTGAGACAATTGAGAAATGACAATTCTTGAGAAGGGCATGGATGGGAAGACATGTGACCACCTCTTCCATGAGCCCTCCTTAACCTTTCCAGATTGAATTGACACTTACCGTGCCTGCCTGCAAGCTCGGCTGCTACCCCTGCAATGTTGAATGCATTGATCTGTGTGTCTACATCCCTCTCAATCAACTCTGTGCTCCTGAGGCTGGAACTTGTGTTATTTGGGTTTGTTCTCTGCGCACACTGCAGGCACATATAATAGAGTCTCCATTAAGTGCCTGCTGAGCGGCACACGTGGTGCGAGGCACTGTGGGGTAGGTCACACAAGAATGTCATCTTAGGACATAGACATCTCCATTGTAGCACAGCACAGCAGGTAAGAGTGAGGGCCCTGTATCAGAATGCCCAGGTTGGAACGCACCCTCTCCCACTTAGCTGCCCAACCATGAGCAAGTTCGTGGGTCTTGCTCTTAGTTTCTAAGACTATGAAATATAGGTGTTAAGAATCCTTACTTCATAAGGTTGTGGGGAGTATCAGCTGACTTTATCCATGTAAATCATACAAAGCCCATAGTATATGCTCAATAAATACCAGCTATTATTATTTTTCTAGAAGGCAGAGGGAAGGGAGAATTTGTGTTAGGATCAGAGGTATGGAGGAGGACACTGGTCTTGAACTCACCTCAGAGGGTGGGGGTCCACAGTATTGAGTATGTGGTGTGTGCTGACATCTGGCGTATGCTTGCTCATTTCATTCTCAGCACAAGTCTTCAGAGAAGGGGTTATTATCACCTCGGTAAAGATGAGCACACTGAAGCTCAGGGAAATTGTGCAAACCTGCCCAAGGTCACATAGCTAATAAATCACAGAGCGTGGGCTTGAACTCAAGTTTACCCGACTTCAGTGTAAAGCATTGTAGGCACAGGCAAAGCCCAAGGTCGTCCAGACTCTGACTCCGAGAGAAGGTTCCTGTAAAGGCAGAAGGACAGATGAGGGAAAGAAAAGGCAGGCAGGGCTGGGGGGTGGGGGCCTTCTCCAATGTCAGGCCAAGGAACCTGGACTTGTTCCCGTGAAAATGAGAAAGCCATTTCAGCGGTGGGTACAGGGGAGAAAGCTGATGCAAGGGGTGGAAAGAGACCTAGATTGTATTCTAGTTCCTTGTTGCTTGCAGTTGAAGATCTCAGCACTGCCATATCCATGGGAGCGGGGCGGGGCAGGGGGGTTGGGGGGGATGAAGAGGAGCTTGGTGTTGGCCACTCTTTCCCTGTGTGTTCCAGAAACGCCCATCTTTTGTCTTGTATCCACTGCTGCTGTTTGCCGGATTTCCAACTCAAATTTCAGCATCTGGAGGCTCCGTGAACAGCCGCCAGGGCTGCTGGGGAGGGAGACGACACCCAGGAGAATCCCGTGAAAGAAGCTACTGATTCCTGAGAGCCTCTGAGTGGCGGGATGCTGCTGGACGAGGGGGCTCCAGTCCCAAGAGGCTGTGTCCTGGGACACGGAGTCGCTCTCCGGGTGTCGCAGGTACTCAGCGATGCAACCTTGTCTCACCTCTCAGGATTTTGATTTTAGTCTGTGAAACTGGGAAAACAAAATGTCATCTGCTCTAGCTGTTCTGATGTTATCAAGTGAGCAAACTGTGAAAAGACCGAAATTGTTCTCCAAGCCCTGTATTTGCCCTCCGGATAACTCTCTTCCTCCTGCCCCCACCCCAAAGTACCACTAAGTTCTATTCCAGAAACATGAGTAAGGCACCGAAGCAGGCCCTGGGCATGTAGATGTGAGTGGGAACAGTCCATCCCCAAATATTTCCCTTGTTCACAGAGGAATTCCAGATGTGGGCCACCCAACATCATCTGAGATTGCTCTCAGTACTAGTGAGACCTCCATGTGCAAGGCACTGGCTGGTTTTCTTACCTGTGCTATTTCATTGAATCTTTAAAAGTCTTGTCTCAGCCCGGCTGGTGTAGCTCAGTGGATTGAGCGGGGACTGGGAACCAAGTGGTCCCGGTTCGATTCCCAGTCTGGGCACATGCCTGGGTTGCAGGCGAGGTCCCCAGTGAGGGCCATGTCAGAGGCAACCATACATTGTTATTTCTCCCTCTCTTTCTCTCTCCCTTCTCCTCTCTCTAAAAATAAATTAAAAAAAAATCTAAAAAAATAAAAAATAAAACGACACCTCTCTCTCTGCTTCCATACCTTTAAAAAAAAAAGTCTTGTCTCAGAGATTTTCAAATCCAAGCTCATCAAGAGAAATGTGCCCAAGGTCACCCAGCTTACTAAGTGGCAGTCAGAATTTTAACCGTGGCCCCAGACCTGGAAACCTTTTCTCCTGCTAACTAGCCTTACAATGAGTGAATATCCTTCTCTCACACCTGCCTCCCACGCCCTATCCACAGGGCAGCTTTATTTCAGACCCCCACAATTTCTTACAGAGATGAAGTAAATAACCATGGTCTCCCTTGCTACTTTCCACCCCGTTTTTATGGCCACCAGAGTGAATCTTCTCAAATGCAAATATAATTGTGTCACCTCTGTTCAAAACTCTAAATTGCTTCTTTTGTCCACAAGATAAGATCTAAGGTCCTTGACGTGCCATGCGAAGTCCTTTCCGATCTCACCTTTGCAAACCCCCCAGTGACCCCCTGGACACTCTAGCCAAGAAAACAGGACCACAGCTATGACCCCAGCCATCCCGCCTTCCTTGGGTTTCTCTGTTGGAATTCCACTCTTCTCTTCATCTATCAAGGAAAACTAGATAGAGTGTTTCTGCTTACAGAAAGCCTCTCTGAGCCGTCATATGCCCAGTTAACCCACCTACCCCGTGGACTGCCTACTGTACTTACTTCTACTATGAGGAAGTTAACCTGATGAGTAACGGTGCCCCTGAAATGAGGCGGGACAAGGAGACAAGCGTTTATCTCTCCATGCTGGGCTGTGTCTTGGAAGAGGTGGCATTTAAGCTGGATTCTGAAGAAAGAACTGGATGCATTTAGCTCCCCATGCCTCGAATTCTCAGCTGTCACCAAGGAGAGTGTCAATATTGAAGCCTGTCAAGTAGGAAGAAGAGAAAGTCCCTTAAATAAACCATGGATGGTGGTGTCTTTTGTTCTCCAGGTTGAGCTGCTGGCTGCTGGCTGGCCTGGAAATGAGCCAGGTGTTCCTCAGCACTTTGACATTTTGAGAGCTCTAGTGCAAGTAGCCAGGGTGGGTGAATCTGATAGTTACTAAGATGCGTTCCCTCCAGAAATCTCAAGTTCCAGCCATCAGGGAGGGGACTGTGGACCACGGATGTTATCTTTTACTGACTAGGGATGTCTTTTGTTGCCGCTAGAAAACAAACACCAACCTTTGCCTTGGGCAGCCATGGTACTCTCATAAAACAATGTTATCTGGGCTATATTTGCTGGGTAACCAGAAGCAGCTTCCCTGTCCCTGACTTGGCCAGTTAGAGGAAAAGAAGAGAAAGAAGCAATCATTGACATTATCATCATCTTCTGTATCTTCATCACCACATTCTGTATCTTTTCTAAACATTTTATTAAATTTATTGGGGTGACACTGGTTAATAGAATTACATTGGTTTCAAGTGTACAATTCTATAATACATTATCTGTATACTATTACCTGTATTATCTGTACACTGTGTGTTCACCATCCAGAGTCAAGTCTTTTTTCCATTTATCCCCCTATACCCTTTTCTATCCGCCTCCCTCACCCTCTTTCCCTTGGGTAATCACCAATGACCAAACTGTTTTCTGTGTTTGAGGTTTTTTTTTTTTTTTTGCTTATTCCCTTTACAATTCCCACCCAGCCCTCCAACCCCACCTCCCCTCTGACAGCTGTCAGTCTTCTTTCTGTATCTACGAGTCTGTTTCTGTTTTGTTTATTAGTTTATTGTGTTCATTAGATTCCACATATAAGTGATATCATGTTATTTGTCATTCTCTGACTGGCTTATTTCACTTAGCACAGTACTCGCCAGGTCCATGCATGCTGTCGTAAAAGGTAAACCATCCCTCTATTTTACAGCATTCCATGGTGTAAATGTCTCACAGCTGTTTCAATCCACGCTTCTACTGATGGGCACTTGAGCCACGTCCAAATCTTGGCTATTGTAAATAACGCTGCAATGAACATAGGAGCACATATATTCTTTTGAGTTAGTGTTTCAGGTTTTTTCAGGTGTATTCCCAGAAGTGGATTGCTGGGTCACAGCAGTTCCATTTTTAATTTTTTGAGATATCTCCATACTGCTTTCCACAGTGGCCGCACCATTTGCATTCCCACCAACGGTGCACTAGGGTTCCCTTTTCTTTGAATCCTCACCAACACTTATTGTTTGTTGATTTATTGATAGCCCTTCTAACAGATGTGAGGTGTTATCTCATTGTGGTTTTAATTTGGATCTCTCTGATGGCTAGTGTTGTTGAGTAGTTTTTCAAATGTCTGTTGGCCATCTGCATGTTCTCTTTGGAGAAGTGTCTGTTCAGGTTCTATGCCCATTTTATAATTAGATTTTTTTTTAATTTTGGTATTGAGTTGTAGAAGTTCTTTATAAATTTTGGATATTAACCTCTTATCAGGTGTATCATTGGAGAATATGTTCTCCCATTCATATTCTGGGTTATCTTTTCATTTTGTTGATGGTTTCCTTTGCTGTGCAAAAAATTTTTAGTTTGATATAGTCCCATATGTTTATTTTTTTCTTTTCTCTTCCTGAGGAGATATATCAGAAAAATATTGCTATGACAAATGTCCAAGACTTTACGGCCTATATTTTCTTCTAAGATTTTTATGCTTTTGTGTCTTACATTTAACTCTTTAATCCATTTTGAGTTTATTCTTTTGCATGGTGTAAGAAGGTGGTCTAGTTTCATTTTTTTTGCATGTATTTGTCCAATTTTCCCACACCATTTGTTGAAGAGACTGTTTTTTACCCCATTGTATATTCTTGCCTCCTTTGTGAAATATTAATGGACCATAAAGTAGTGGGTTTATTTCTGGGCTCTCTGTTCTGTTCTATTGATCTATATATATGTCTGTTTTTATGCCAGTACCAGGCTGTTTGGATGACTATGACCTTGTAGTACAGTTTGATATCAGGTAGTGTGATTCCTCCAACTCTGTTCTTCTTTCTCAAGATTGCTATGGCTATTCAGGGTCTTTTGTACTTCCATATACATTTTTGGAATATTTGTCCTAGCTCTGTGAAATATGCCATTGGCATCTTGATAGGAATTGTGTTGAATCTATAAATTTCTTTGGGTAGCATGGACATTTTAATGATGTTAATTCTGCCTATTCATGAACATGTTATGCGCTTCCGCTTATTTGTATCTTCTTCAATTTCTTTCTTCAGTGTGTTATAATTTTATGAGTACAGGTCTTTACTAAGACCTATATCCTTGATTACATTTATTTCTAGGTACTTTATTATTCTTGATGCAACTGTAAGTGGGATTCTTTTCTTAGTTTCCCTTTCTGATAGTTTATTATTGGTGTATAAAAATGCAACTGATTTCTGGATATTTATTTTGTATCCTGCTATTTTACTGAATTCATTTATCAGTTCTGGCAATTTTCTGATGGAATCTTTAGGGTTCTCTATATACTGTATCACATCATCTGCAAATAGTGACAATTTTACTTCTTCCTTTCTGATTTGGATGTCTTCTACTTCTTCTTGTCTGATTGCTGTGCCTAGGGCCTCCAGCACTATTTTGAGGAAGAGTGGTGAAAGGGAACGTCCCTGTCTTGTTCCCGTTCTTAAGGAAAATGCTTCTGGTTCTTGCCCATTGAGTATGATGTTGGCTATGTCTTTGTCATATATGACTTTTATTATGTTGAGGTATGTTCTCTCTATCCCCACTTTGCTGAGAGGTTTAATTTAAAATCATAAATGGCTGCTGAATTATACCAAATAATTTTTCAGCATCTGCTGATATGATCATGTGATTTTTATCCTTTTGTTTCTGTGGTGTATCATATGCATTGATTTGCAGATATTGTAGCAACTTTGTACCCCAAGAATAAATCCCACTTGATCAACAAATTGGACAATCTGAACAAAATGGATAATTCCTAGAAACAGACAATCTTCCAAAAACTGAATCAAGAAAAATAAAAAAACCTGAATAGATCAATTACAACCGATCAGGAATTGTTCAGTTCGTACATCATGAACTGAATTGATCATGGCGTATTATCTTTTTAATGTATTGCTGGATCAGTGTCTTAACATTTGGTTGAGGATTTTAGCATCTGGTTCATCAGGGATACTAGTCTTTAATTTTCTTTCTTTGTACTGTGTTTATCAGGTTTTGGGATTGATAATGCCGGCCTCATAGAATGACCTTGGAAGCCTCCCCTCCTCTTGTGGTTTTTGGGAATAGTTTGAGAAGCAGAGGCATTAGCTCTTCCTTGAGTATTTGGTAAAATTCACTTGTGAAGCCATCCAGTCCTGAACTTAGCTTTTTGGGACTTTTTTGATTACTGCTTCAATTTCATTAGTTGTAATTAATCTATTCATGTTTTTCAATTTTGATTCAGTTTTTGGAAGATTGTTTGTTTCTAGGAATTTATCCATTTTGTTCAGATTGTCCAATTTGTTGGCATATAGTTATTTATAATATTCTCTTAAAATCCTTTGTATTTCTGTGGAGTCAGTTGTTACCTCTTCCATTTCATTTCTAATGTTGTTTATTTCCTGTGTCTTCTGAGAGCCTCTGTAAGATGCCTGAGAATTCTCTCCTATCTAAGTGCCAGCATACCAAGTGAGGACATCCTTATTCCCAGGTAGACAATTTTCTATTTCCACAATTCATATTTTATTCTTGATCAACCCATATTTTTTTTATTTCACTTTTTAAATTTCCACCACATACTTCCTATTCCAACCCTTTAATCTTAGTCCAAATGAACACTTAATATTGTTGTTTTATGCGTTTTAAATGTGCACAGTCTATAACTGTATCTTTTGCCCCTAAACACATCTTTTTTTAAGACTTACATTTTTAAGGTCAGCCCCTCTATTCTCTCTGTTTATTTAAAGTGCTTCTGCTCCTATTAGAATGTGGGTCTTGCTGGAAAGGTTATTAATTCCCTGCTGCCGAGGGTGGATTGGGCCATCTGTCATGCTCACCTGATGATGATAATGTTAAAAACAGCTACCACTTATGATGGGCTTGATGCTCACGGAGCATTGGATAGTACTCCTGACCTGAATTCACTCACTGTTACATTGACCTTGGCTTTACTCCTGTTCCCAACTTACAGGCGTGGATATGAGGCTCAGACTGGCTCTGTGACATGTTGAAGGTCAGATAATGAGCGGCAGAACCTGTCTACCTCCAAAGCCAAAGGTCAGCATCCCCCACGATGCTGTATCCTGAATTTTTGTTGATGTCTCTTCTTATTTTCTCCTTCTTAAAAAAAAATACAGCAGATAAAAAGAGAAAATAAGATCTGAGAGACAAAAGTATTAGACATCCTGAAATTGTCCTTACCCCTCCTTAGGGCCTCCCAGCAGGGGAGAAATTCAATTTCCGTAGTTAAATTCATATGAAATCATGTTCAGGAGTAACAGTTTGACAAGCAGCTATAACCACACACTCCAGTGACGTCCGGGCCGCCAGTTGCCTCGCATGCCTGCTTCGGTCTTATTTTGTTCCTCTCCTGTTTGCCTGGAGTGATTTGTCCTTTATAAACCAGCCTCATCTGGGAATAGTGTGCATTTGTTAATTACCTTTGCAGAACCAGCAGATGGTGCAGAACGCACTATATTGTTTGTGGACCAAAGCCAAAAAGAGACAGGGAGACAGGGAGGCATCTGTTTATTTGTTTAATTTCTTTGCAAGGAAACGGTAGGTATAAAAAATAAAACCAGTCATCACTAGCCATTTCAAAATGAGGGACTCTTTTACTGTCAAGTAACGATGATTTAAAATAAAATTCTCTTTCAGTCCCCAAAGCCTTGGCCATTCAAAGAAGTAACTGAAACCAGGAGCTGGCCATGCTGGACTCAGTGAGGGGCCATCAGCCAATCTTGGGTGCTTGCCAAATTCACCTGTCAGAGGGACACAAAGCTGACCCACCACTGTCCCAGTCCCATCCTAGGTATCAAAAACCACAAAGCAAAGTGGATCCCACACAGAGAGTCTCACAATGTTCCCCGCCTCTTTCTTGTCCAACAGCCAAAGGTCAGGTGAGTTCAAGTTAACGAAGGATAAAGGCCTCTCTTCCTAAACATGTGGAGGTAGGGCTCCAGAATGTAAGTCTACACCAATGACCCTAGAAATGGAGATTATTCCAGGTGGAGAGACCCTTAAACCCCCTCTGCCGAGTCCCCTCATTTCAGAGAGTGGGACACTGGGACCCAAAGCAGGAAAGCGCTTTATTATTCCAAGTTACCAAGCGTATTAGTGACAGACAGAACCACAAGTGGGGTGCCCACATCTCTCACTGTGCTTCCCACTCCCCCTCCCCCAGTCCTGCCAGGCGAGCAGAAGGTGGGGAGGGCCGGGGACAGTCAGAGAAGATTCGAAGTCTCCATGTGGGTCACAGGAGCAAAGTCGTAGCAACGGCCTGCTGTGGAGGGACCGATGTGGTCATGCACACGAGAAATGAGGAATCACCCGGAGCAGTGATTTTCAACCTTTTAAAAAATCTCATGGCACACGTAAACCAATTACTAAAATTCTGCAGCATACCAAAATGTTTAGCTTTTGCCAATCTGACAAAAAGAATAGGTACAGCCCTGGCTGGTGTAGCTCAGTGGATTGAGCATGGGCTGGGAACCAAAGGGTCCCGGTTCTATTCCCACTCAGGGCATATGCCTGGGTTGCAGGCCAAGTCCCCAGTGAGGGCCATGTGAGGAGCAACCACACATTGCTGTTTCTCTCCCTCTCTGTCTCCCTCCCTTCCCCTCTCTGTAAAAATAAAGAAATAAAATCTTAAAAAAAAAAAAAGGAATAGGTACAATTTTGACTGATTTACCAAAAACAAAACAAAACAAAACAAAAACAAAAACGTAATTACCTATCCTTTTTGCTCCAAAGTGAATTTTTAAAAAATCAGGTACCGATATTTGTGTATAAGGATTTCTGTTACCAAGAATTAACTAATCAGACCCAACCTTATTATGCAATGTGACTGATAAAATGCAACTCTCTTATATGACCTATATATTTATGGTTTAAGACAGCACATTCACACTGGAAGGCTACTGTTGTGTTGGCTGTCGTCATTTTTTAATTTGACAATCGAAGGGAAACGAGGTCAGTGCCCCTGATGAAACAGTCAGGTATTACCTGTTTTAAAAACCCTTGCAGCACACGGGTTGAAAACTGCTTACCTAGAGTAATGAGAGTGCTCGGTATGGAAAACAGGGAAGGAAGGTTGTTTGGAGCCTGTGAAGGGCCTTGTCCTAAAGCAGACGTGGCACCAGAGGGTGTCAGTAGGGAACAGTCATGTTTAGACCTGTGCCCACCATGTGGTGATGTGAGGATAAGACTGGGGCAGGGGTGCCCCCTTAAAGACAGAGAAGGGTCTGACTCGGGGGCAGTGCTGGAGAGAAAGAGGTGTCATCTCCTCTCAGTCCACAGGACTTCTCTAGTCAAGGCCCCCTGTGATCTGAAGCAAGTCCAATTCAAAGGTCACTTCTTTGACCTGACCTTTCTTGACAGAGCCATGAACTTTCTTCAGATACTTTCTTCACTTAGGCTTCATAACTACTCCACACTCTACTGGTTTTTCTACTTCTTTTTATCATATTTTAAGATTTTATTTATTTACTTTTAGAGAGAGGGGAAGGGAGGGAGAAAGAGAGGGAGAAAAATAATCAATATTTGACAGGTACACATGCTCCCAAACGGGGGCCTGGCCCGCAACCCAGGAATGTGCCCTGCCTGGGAATCAAACCGGTGACATTTCAGTTTGCAGGCCAGCACCCAATCCACTGAGCTACACCAGCCAGGGCTGGTTTTCCTACTTCTTCAGGAGCCAGTCCTTCCTCCGTGGCTATGCTTATAAAGAGTGGTGACCATAGGCCCTCTCCTTGGCCTGCTCCTCTTCATCTTGACTCTTCCCAGGGCTTTGCATGTCATCTATGTACCCATAACTTCAAATTTTCTCTCTCCAGTACTCATCTTTGCCTTCCAATTTATATGCATATAAGCAAACAGTTTACCCTTCAAAAGCCAGGTGGATCTCTGGAACGCAGAATCAGATCAATGAGAAGCCTTGGTTCATTACACACTGTCATAGTCCATCCATAAAATGAACACCTGTGACCCACAGGACGGCTCCAGAGCTCGGGCTTTGACAGGGCTGGGACTTTTCACACCTGTTTATACGCTTTTCACCTGTTCACGCCCCTGCCCTCTTCCACTTGAGTTAATCACTGCTCTAAATTTTGCGTTTGTCATTTCCTTGGTTTTCTTTTGACCACAGTTTCGTCACATGTATATTTATTCCTAAAAGAGATATATTTTGGTTTCTGTTGTTACTGAATTGTACTGAAAGGTATCACGCTATGTGCGGTTTTCACCGAGCATTATGTTACTAAGATCTCTGTTCTATGGAACCTTGCCCAACCATTTCTACTGCTGTACTATTCTGTTGTCTAAAGACACCAATTATTTACCCATTTTCCCATCAATAGCCATTTGAGTTGTTTCTATATTGCTATTAAAATCAGCACTGATTTCATTCTCCTTTCACTCTGCCTCCGAATTTATGACCCTCTCTCCTCACTCCCCCATGGCCTCCGCATGTTAATAGTCTCCTAGGAGGAGGGTGCAAATTGGCTTGCCACTGCCCTTCTGTTTGAAGTCAGATTTCCGAAGGGTAACCCACTTTCATCTGGGATCCCTCTGCCCTTTGAAATCTTGGAAACTTGATTCAATTTCCATAATTCCATGGCCAGCGGGATTCCAAAGTCTCTCCCCACATTTATTTATTTCTGGAGTGCTTACTGCGTGCAAGGTTCCTTCTTCCTTCTTGGGAAAAAGTACTGAAGGCTTGTGGGAAAACATGAAGGTGAAACAAATCCGAGAGGAAGAGATAATAGGGTGAACAACAGAATCAAAATTCAAACTGGCCTGGAGAGACACACGCCAAGGTGGGATTGAACAGGGATGAATATATGGCCCTCCATTTCAAAATCTTTTTTTTTTTTAAAGCAAAAGATAACGTGAATGAATGAGTATATATAGTGATACTTAAAAATAGGAAATGGAAATCTGCTTGGATGGAGGACATGGGACAACCCAGCCTCTCTCCCTAGCAGGGAGCATTCATGGGGCCAAACCAGGGACACAGGCAGGGCACAAGCAAAGGTCCATATTTTGGTTTAAAATTCAATTGGAAATAAAGCACTTAGGAGACACAAGTCCCTGTCTAGGAACAGATCCTGCTTCCTATCTCCTGTAGGTAGAACACCCCAGCACGGTATGTGAACCTCTATGACTTGTATCTGCTTTCCATTCTTAGCTCCCGAACTGCCTTTCCTGTGAATGAGCCAAGCTTGCAACAAAACGGCTGTTTAGAAAGCTAAGAAAATAGGCAATATCACTATGAGTTTAAGTTCTAGATCAAAGGAAACAATAAGCCTGCTTTCTTCTGCATGGATTAAACATGATCTAGAATCCATTCTGTGTCGAACTCTAGGCCTTTCATCTTCAAAAAGACCGTGAGGAGGTGAGGAAGTCAGCCAGCGGTGGGAGCCACCAACCAGTGCAGAAGTGCACCTCGCAAGACCAGGATACAGTTTGCTCAGCGAGATCTCCAAGATCTCTTGATTTCTATTTTCAAACAAAGGTTTGAAAGGCTAAATGTGGATAATAGACCAGGCCTGATTCAGAAGGAAAACTCGGGCCAATGGGTGAACCTGGCAGGAAGTCGGCTTTAGCTCTGTGTAGGCACATAACACACCAGAACTGACTCCTGGGAGGGCTGGCCGTCTCCTGGGCCCGGGGGACACACTGGGTGTGAGAGAGGTGACCCTGTGCCTGAGAGGAGCTGAGGTATCCGATTTGCAGCCTCCCCTCACTGACCATCAGCAAGCTCCACGACTTCTTCAATTTCCCCACAAGCGCTGAAGATAATTAGTCAGGAAAAAGAATATAAAGATCTGTCCTTTAGCAATTTCTGCCAAAACAGATGCTACGAGGAATACTGTGTAAGAGGATTAGTCAAGAGAGGGGCCTGCCATAGAAGTCCCTTACCTTCAGTGTAATTCTTCCTCATCTCAGAGCCAACCGCACTTCCAGGTGGGTGGTCTTCACATCACTTCATAGCAAAGATCTATGTAGAGAGAAGATCAAAGTCACTGACTCTGGTGTGTGCGGCATCTCATTTCGTCCTCACTAAACTGCGAAAAGGCTGTCCTAGTGTCCTGTGGCTGCCCTAGCAAATTGCTACAAACTCCCTGGCTTAAAACAACAGGAATTTGTTCTGTCACAGTTCCAGTGGCCAGGAATCTGAAATCAAGGTGCTGCTGGGGAAATGCTTCTCAGCACAGGCTCTGGGGGGGGGGGGGGGGGCGGGGCGGAATCCCTGCCATGACTTTTCCAGCTGCTGGAGGCTGCCAGCATCCTGGGGCTTGCAGATGCACCCTCCTGATCTCCACTGCTGTCTCCACATCCGCCTTCTTCTCTGTGTCTCTTGTTACTGCATTTAGGGCCACATGGATGATCCCCGATAAACTCATCTCAAGATCCTTAATTTAGTTACACTTAGAAAGACCCTTTTTCTAAACAAGATCACATGAACAGGTTCCAGGAACTGGAGCATGGCTCTATCGTTTGGGACACTCAGTCCCTTGAGAGAATTTTGTTATCTTCATTTTGCTAAGTCTCTGAGAAGTTAAGAGCATTTCCCAAGATCACACAGCCTGTAAGTGATAGAGCCAGCATTCCAACTTTTTTGGAATGTAGCACTATTTTTAAAAAAAGCATTTTTGGAATGTAGTATTAATTTGGAAAGTCTTTTTTGTTGTTTGCTTTTCTTTTTTTTTTAAATCCGGGTTCACTTGGGTGTCCTCGTGTAGAGTCGTACACCCAGGAAATCTTCAGCAGAAGGGCAGTGCGTGACTGCATCCGGCAGGGCCAGCTGGAATGTTGGACGTGCTGCCATGGCAACAGCATCAACATGGGCAACTTCTCAGATGACTGTAGGTTTGAAGAACTACTCATTGACTTCGACATTTAAGTTTATGATAAAGAACGTGGAGTTATAGTTAAATATTAATAGCAATTCAGATTTATAGTATTTGGACTCATGTTCCTGAAGAATGAATATGCTGAGGTTCCAAGAGGAGTGATTTAGAGACTTCCAATCCTTTTCAACCATGTATCTGGGTAGGAAAGAAGTTTATTCAATTCTGTGTGATAAAAACAAAATTAAAAACTAAATTAAATTCTGCAGCTTACAGAAAAGCTGAAACTTTAATATTTTAGCTTTAATATTTGTGTTAATTAGAAATGACTCATGGGTGTCATTGCCTTTAAATATATGTTATGAGTTTTAAACAAATAGATTGTGTTTATGCTAACATACCATTTATAGTTTTAGATATAGTTGCATATTTGTGTTCTATGTATGATTTCATCTGAGATCAAGATTTCACTGATAAACAATCAAAAAACCCAAGAAACAAAAAATATCCAGTTGGCAAAGAGAATGTGAAGGTTGGAGGTAGGGGTCTGGGGTTCAAACTCAGCCTCTGCCCGGTACGAGGTACGTTGCCTCGGGGGCATTTCGTAAATGCTCCCCAGCAAACGGTGGCCTTGCCACATTCCTGTCTTTACAGGTCAGCTGTCTACACATCTAGCTTTTCATCCTCAAGTTCCTGCTTTACCCTTTGTCCCACAAAACATCTCATTTGAAGAAGATGCCCCTCTGCGTGTCAACACGTTCGAAGCCCAAGAAGACTCTAGAAGATGAAGGACATTGATGAGAGAGAAAGTGCTGGGTAGCCAGGCCTGCCAGCTCTGAGCCCATGTGGGCAGCTCGGCTCCTTAGAGTTGTGTTTCCTCAAGAGGTAGCCGGGACAATACAGGCCTTATGCTAAGTCAACTGACCAGACCTTACCTCCTGCCACCACCCCCGCCTCCAGCTTTGGGGACCGCTGGTAATCTTCTACCACGGACAAAGTAACAAAGGCCCGTCTATTTCCCTCCACGCTGGAGATGCCATCAGGGGAAACAGAGTATGTTTTCTTTATAGTCCAACATATTCAGTTTTCGGCCAGAAGGCCAAACTCGTTGAACTGGGAGGGAGTGGATCAGAGGGGCGGTACGGAGGCGTTGGCAGTTGTTCTAACTTTGGAAGGCGCTTGGACGCCGGTGAGAGCTGTGGTGGGGGTGGGGCTCCAGGAGGACGGAGGGAACCTTGCCAGGACTGGCTGGCTCCAGTCATGCACATTCTTGGCAGGAAAAGAGAGTCTTTGGATGAGGAAATCTCAAGAAACTGCAGGGAAGGCAGCCTTTTCACTGCCTATGTATTTGCAAAGTCTTAAAGGCAAGCACATGCCTTATTAAACTTTAAACCAGACTTCTGCAAAAACAAAGCCGACAAACAAAACCAAAATGTCTTAGATAGTTCATCAGAAAGATGTCTCCTTGGCATTGGCAATCAAATTTCTTCTTCTTCGTGCTTCCCGGGCAGACCTGAAGCCTGTCCTGTGGCGGTGCTGAGGTGGTCTCCCACTCCGCCTCTCTGGCCGCAGGATCATTTTCTTCTGTCTGCTTTGCACAGGGCAGGCAGAGGGGCCACTTTAGGTAGCCTTTTGATGATGTCATTTCATGGCTTTAGCTTTCTTTTTCTCTCCATTGTCTATAAAATAAGCTTAGACTCTTGACCTTGCCATTCAAAGCAAATCTGCCCGTAAATATTTTTTCCAGTCACTTATTTCTTGATCAGTGTTGCTTTCTGTTTCCATTCATGCATCCTGCTCTTCAATTCCATCTTTCTTCCTGCTGTTCAAGGGGGTCCTAGTGCCTCTTCCCTTCCCCTCCCTTCCCGTGTCTAGTTCTACCTACTCTAAGACGTTGTACCTTCTACAAAGGCTTCCCAGCGAACATTTAGTGAGAAAACCATATTTACTTTAGACTTGCCCTTTCATGAACAAGCGCTATGACTTGGGGCTAGTCATGTAGCTTCTCCGAGCCTCAGTTTTCTTGGCCACAAGATGAAGACAATCTACAGGATAGTGTGAAATTTAACTGAGAAAATCATATAGAGTTCTTAGCATTGGCATAGCCCATAGTGGATGCTTTAACAGTCTACTTTTAAATTTATTTTATGCTTATCACATTCTAGCTTATTTTACCGTGGTAAGAAATATATTCCTATTGTTTTACACTGCCTTTGAAAGAATTCCTGCAAGACACAAGAAAGCCTATGAAAAAATTCATGTAATCGATAGACAACTTCAGACTCACACGTTTATCACCACATGCCTCTCTGTGCTAATTCACGCGTGGAACCCTTGTGGTGAGCCTAATTTGCCACAGACATTTTAGCTAACCATTATATTCTACCTGCTTCCCAAAGGAGCTGTAAAACCAGCATTTACAGTACTGTAGAAGTCTTGTTCCCTGCTCAGATTTCCAGAACATAAAGCTACCATCATCCCATATTTATAAAGCATGTCAGAGTTTTCAAACTATAAGTCTTTTTGGTCACCATGGCAATCCTGGAAGTTAGGGATAATCAGCACCGATTTACAAAAGATAAAAGAGGGCATCACAGTGACCTAGGGAGACCACCAGGCTAATGTCATGTCCAATGCAGAGACGCTAAAGTCCTGTGGACCCAGGGTGGGTGCTCGATGAGAGTTTCCAGAACAGAAGAATGAGTGAGGGCAGTGAAATGCCTTCTGCTCTGACTGAGAAATACAATTCATCAGGAGTTAGGGGAGGGTGATGTTCATCAAAGTCCTTTAAACATCTGGGGGACTGTGTCTGTTGGGCCATTTCAGTTTTGACAAAGATTCTACCTCCATTTGCTTAAGGAAAAATGAGATTTATTGGCTCCTATAAATGGGAAGCACAGGGAGCAAGCTGCCTTCTCAGAGTTGATTCAGGGCTCAAGTAATGATATCAGTCTCCTCTCTCTCTCTTTCTCTCTCTCTCTCTCTCACACACACACACACACACACACACACACACACACACACACACTTCCCCCACTCGGAGCAGAAGGTAGTGCCAGCATCCTAAGCTTCACATCCTTCCTGTTCCACGGTCAGGATGATAGGAAGGGGTGGGATGTGCTGGGCATCACCACCTAAAACAGGGCCCTGGCAACACTACATTGAAGAGATTTTAGAGTTATTTATGGGCTATCCAAGGGACAATGTGTATTTCCTAGAAATGTGAGCTTCTGATGGCCCAGTGCAGCTCTGCCTACACCAGGACACTCTACTAGATAATTCCTATTGAGCACTTACCAACTGACAGCTGCTATTCTTTTTATCTATGTATCATCTTATTGAGTCCTTTGATCAACTCTACAATATAGTTCCATTATTATCCTCATGTGTACATGAGGAAAATGAGGCACAGCTAATGGAAGCAACTTCTCCAAAGTTTTGTAGCGATTAGGTGGTTGAACTGAATACCCAGGTCTCAATGGTCTAGCTCCAGAGACAGCGCTCATAACCATGCCTCACGGCTACCACCTGTGGGACTCCTCCATTTCACGTGGTTGTAGTAAAACCTCAGCTCCTCCTGAGTAACCTTGCGTAAGGGGTGGGAGAAATAGAGATTAGGAATGTGTTTAGGAGTCATGATGCCTAATAGGGGCCCCATTAACCTTAGTTAACACTCTGTTCCAAGAAAATGTTTCTTTATAAAGCCTTGTGTACCCCAGGAAGTCACAGGGATGGACTGGGGCGACAGTGCCAGAAGAGTCCCTGACTTTGAGGTCTTTGTGTTAATGAGTGAGCGTCTTTGATAATGGGCTTATAATATACTAGTCTGTCAAAGTCAAGAAGGTGAACACTATTTGGTGGTACAAGGGACAGCAACCTAAGTCAAATTGGCTTAGGTCTCAAAGAAGAATTTCTTTGTTCTCATAAATAAACTAGTTCTCATTATAATCCTTTCAGAAATCTGTCTTTACCTCCCAGTTCCACTTTCTTCTACTTTGGTTTATTTCTCCAGGTTGCCATAGATGCCCAACACAGACGATTTCTGCACACTGATATTATTTCAGCACATTGACCTCTACCTCCTTGCAAAGAAGGCCTCTTTTTCCTGAAACTTCCACCGGAAATCCCAGGTAACCTCTTATTGGTCTGGTGCGTCACACGCCCATTCCTGAAACAATGTGGCCACAGGGATTCAGCTCTCCGAAGGGCCCAAAGTGGCTCGCCCTGCTGACCCTCAGTTCCACAAAAAGAAATTAAGGTGCAGTTACCAAAAGGAGGGAAAGAGAGCCAGGGCAGGCTAAAACCAATCTTTCCCTACTGAGCGCCATAAACGAAGGTAGAAAATTCCAATCCGTTCAACGGAGAAGGAGTTCTTGTTTCATGTGGAGAAGGCAAGCCGCAGTTTCATTGAGGAAAGTCAAAATTTGGCCTCCGTAACTTTTCACTGCGTGTTCCCCATACATTCCATATTTATTTATGAAGCACCGACTATGCATCTACTGTGGAAGGAACTACGGGTACAAAGGGAGACAAGGTCACCTGGTGTCTCCTGCGGTTCCCAGTCTAGTGACGATTGCTGGGGTGGGAAGGACGAGGATTTCAGTAGCTGTCTCGCAGTTCTGCACTCCAGAACAGAGACAAGTTCTGAGTAGCCTGTGCATTCAAATGTTAAGTATGAAACTATTTGTGCAAAGAAAATACAGCAATGTATTCATATAGTGAGGTGGAGTAAACTGTATTCACCAAAATCTTTTGGAAGACAGTAGTCGATCTGTTTGGAAGCAACGCCCGATGACCTGCATGGGTTGCAGGTGAAGACCTTTAAAAAATGCTGACGTATCAAAAGATGGTTCATTAATTGCTCTGCAAAATTGATGACCTTTTGGTGCTCGGTAGAGGGAGAAATGGAGAGGAGGAAGGAAGAGAAAAGACAGCAGGCTGGCTGTATTTTGTAGTGATGGGTCCTTCATCACGAACCCCTCCCCCATGCCTCCACTCTCCCCCCACCCAGTCTCCCAGAACAACTGCTGTGAGAAGCTTTCTTGTGGAAGCCGGTGAATGGGCTGAGCTTTCTGCACACAAAGCCTGTGACTGCCGGTGCCACAGCTGGAGTGACTGAGTTGACATCTGGCTTACATTTACCTAATCACTGGGTGGGGATGGACTCTCAAAGTCTGACCCCAGGGACAGTAAACCATAAAAGGAACTGCCACTGAACACGGCCGCATCACACGAAATGTATTCCGAATGGTTAAAATACCATAAACAAAGTTAAATTGCCTAAGACAAACTGAAATGAATATTTTTTGCACTATAAATGGCAAAAGCTTATCTTTATAAGAATATTTTATAGCATTTTAAAACGAAGGCAAATGCCATGATAGAAAGATAGAAAATGTAAACCTGTAATTTTCAAAAGGAAAAAACAATACAAATGACCAATAAACATCAAAATTAATCTCATCAAAAAAGAAAGGAAAGGGTCATAAATGAACATGTATGAGGACCCATGGACAGAGCCAAAGCAGGGTAGGATTGAGGGTGGGAGGTGGGGATGGGTAGGTCAGGGAAATGTGGTGGTGGGAAAATGGAGATAACTCTATTCAAACATCAATAAAAAATTTTAAAAAATGAAGTAAACACAATCTGCACTATGTAGTAAAGGGTAAAGAGGGTCAAATATACGCTGATGGGAGATGATTTGACTTTGGGTGGTGGGCACACAGTGCAATATACAGATCCTGTATCACAGAAATGTGCACTTGACACCTATATAATCTCATTAACCAAGGTCACCCCAATAAATTTAATAAAATTAAAAAAATTGGTATTATGTAAATTTCACTTCAACAAACATGGTATTACTGGAAAAAAGTATGTATATCTTTAATGAAAAAATTGATTTCTGGGTATTTTAACCTAAAAAATATTTATACAAATGTGAAAAGGTATGAGGACAGGGATACTCACTGTAACTTATTTATAAAAGTGAAAAATTAGAAACAACCTAATATTCAAAAGCTACAGATTGATTATCAAAACTATGCTATGAATTGCCAGGAAGCCACTAAATATTATGATATAGATGGATATGGATGGACATTGGAATATAGTTCCAATATACATATTAGGAAGTCAAAAAAGTAAACTAGGGAAGGATATGTATATTGTGAACCTAATTTTGGCTATGCACACAAACACACACATAAACACATAAGAAAAAATACCCAAAGGACATCCACAAAATCGTTTACAGAGGTTATTTTGAGGTAATTGGCTCAAAAGTGATTTTCAGTTGTTTTAAAAAAGTTATTTAATTGATCTCTATTTTCTGAGTATCCTAAAAAGAAAATTGGATTCCGCATTCATGAAACAATAAATACAGATGATAGCAGCTGGTTGTGCCCTGCGGGGGGAAGCACTCAAAGAGGTTTGGTGACTTATCCAAGGTCACCTGTCACAGTTGTAGGGTTAGGCTTGGAACACAGGTGTACGGGACTCCATCAAACAACATTCTAAGGAGGTGTCTTAGTCAGCTCTGGCTGCTGTAACAAAATACCATAGACTGTGTGGCTTAAACAAGAGATGTGTACTTTCTCACACTTCTAGAGGTTTGGAAGTCCGAGACCAAGGTGGTGGCCTGGTAGGTTCTTAGCGAGAGCTCTCTTGCAGAAGGCTGCCTTCCTGCTTTATTCTCACAAGAGTAACAGAGGGTGAGCAAGCTCTGTGGTCTCTCCTTATAAGGCCACCAATCCCATCACGACCTCATCCTCGTGACCTCACCTAGAACTACCTCTCAAAGGTCTCATCTCCTAACACCACCACACTGGGCTTTAGGGCTTCCATACAAGCATTTTGGGAAGACACAAATATTGAGTCCGTAACAGGAGGATCTTCTGGGGTCAGAAACGTGTTGCCAGCACCACGATCAAAAGCCCTGTGACCCCTGCTTGCCCCCGGCGCCTCGGATCTGAAAATAAACTGAGATCCTGAACGAGGGGAGGGAGCGAGCAAGCCTCCATGGAGCTGCAGGTCTTCGCACCGGAGCTGCCCTTGCACATCACGATTCCCTGGGCGCTAAGCCCTGACCAACCATTCACGCCCAGATCGGCACACTGCGGGCCAAGGACACCTTCAGCACCCGGGGGACGGCTCAGGCACAGCCTCGGGGGCCACATTCCAGAGTCCAGGGAACAGGCGGAGGTGGAGTGATGACACACAAAGCGACACTTCTCAGAGAGAAACCCAGGAGACTCTCACAAAAGCCAGGCTTGCCTGGCTCTAATATTTGCCCTTCCCGAATGGCCCGTCCGCAAACAGCAGGGGGGAGCCCGTGGCCATGGACACAGCCTGGGTCGAGGGCGGCTTCTTGCTCTTAATGGCTTTTCCAGGAAACCTGCTGTGTTTGGCAGACGTCACATGATTTCTCTGTCCAGCCTCTCCCTTCTCCCTTCCTTCTTCTCCCACTCTCTCTACACACAACACAAAAAGGCTTGAAAGGAGCCATTAGCAAATTAACACTTACGGGCATTGACCTGTTCTAGTCATCCTATTGGGCCTGCAGAGCTATTTTATTGGATTCCCACGATAATCTCATGGAAGGGGGTATATTTCTCCCATTGATGGCAAGAATAGTTATGTTCAGAGATATTGCGTAAGATGCCCAAAGTCACGTAGCCCATAAGAAGAGGCAGTGGGATTGGAACTCCTGTCCAGCTGCCCTCAGACCCGTGCTCTGTCCACCTTGCTTTCCCTTCCCAGCAGAAAGCTGAAGCAAGGCAAAGGCAGACACTGTGGGCTAGGTGGTGGGCTCATTTCGTATGCCAGAACTGGACAAGAAAATGCTGCCCATGAGCCAACGCCAGGAGCACGGAGCCCGTCTGCAGGAAAATGTGGGGAAGTTCGGGTGAGGACCATGTCTCACCCTTCATCGTGCCTTCAAGTAGCACTGTCTTGGTCCTCAGGACCATCTGTGTAATACGTGAGGCTAAAAAGATGAAACATCCAACTCCATCACTTTTTACAAATATCATCGCTGCTCCTGCCATTGTTTTATTGCTGGGGGAAAAAACAAACAAGACCATCTGTACACTTAAGCTAATAATGATATTTGCTGTTACCAAGCATCTAAAATACATCCTACTCCCTTCATATGTAATTCTTGAAAGAATTCTATGAGAAAGCCATTAGTATACCCATTTTATAAAAGAGAAAGCAAAAGTCAGGCAATAGTCTGAAGACTTGCAGGCAGGATAGAGCGCGCAGCGGATGCCAGAGGCTGTGTGAGCTGTGCGTTGACGGTGGGTGCATCATCTACCCCAGCAGCGGCAGCATCCTGGATCGAGCAGTGAGAGGGTCCACTACCCGAAGACAACCTAACAACAGTACTAAAATGAACTAAAAATGGTCTGTTTTTATGATCGCTATGCCCTGATCATGCTATACAATGTCAGTGATCAAACACCTTGTTCTGAAAAAAATCTTTTGCTATTCAAGGTGGTGAATGATTCTGCAGTTACCATTGTATTTTAATATACATGCTGGCTTCAGATCAGCTTATTTACATTCCCTCTGCTTTAATACATGGTATATTCTACATGGACACGAACTCAGAGGCTGTCCAGGGGTCCAGTTAATCCCACGGTCTCAGCTACACGCTCTTGTTTTAAAGAGGCAATTGGCTATGGTTTGAAATCATTTGAACTCATGTCAGGGGCAATTCTTATCTCCAACTCAACATAATTCAGCTACTAGCGATCGAAAAAGGGATTTAGGCGATAAAATGTTAACACAAGATTCACATAGCAAAATCAATCTCACCTGAAGCCATAACCACATATTTTCAGAACACTGACTTGGCAGGGATTATGCATCAGAATTTTTTCTCAATTATTTTTTTTAAGATGATTGAATATAGCATTTGAGTCTGATTGGGTGGAATTTTTTCCTTGCCACAAATTAGGATCACATTACTACTTAAGGGGGAATTTCTGCTTGGGCCAGGTGAACCAATGAATTGGCTTTGATACCAACAGGTATGATGACGAGGCAGGTCTGAACCATTTAGAGGCAAATTTCACCTGGAGCTGCCTTCACTGGTTTGCCTTGACCACTGCCAAATCTGCTTTTTCCCAGTGATTTTGCCCGGCCAGATTCCCATGCCTCAAAGGTGCCTCTTTTCATACTGAAGTCATTTAAAAGACCAAAGACGCCCAGGCCATAGAAGGCCCTGGAGGCTTGCCAGGAGGCTGGTCAGGAAGCCAGTGAAAACTTCAGTCCAGCACAGAAATATCCCATCTCTGAACTTAAGAGGCGTTCTCTGTGGTGGAATCCCTTCCTCCTATCATTTTTGCTCAAAATACTAATTTGTATCTAGAGCAGAGGTAGGCAACTTTTTCTGTAAGGGCCAAATTGTAAATGGTTTATGTTATGTGGGCCATAAATTCTCTGTTGTAATTTCTTAACTCTGCCATTATAACATGAAAAAAACATTGACGATAAACAAAGGAATGGGCATAAATAATTGTGTTCCAGTAAAATGTATTTTCAAAAACAGGTGGTGAATGGCTGGGATTTGGCCCCAGGGCCATGGTTTCTTGACCTCTGATAAAGTAGAACATTTTTTTTCCTAAAATGTAGCTTAGGTGAAATTTCTTCTTTTTTTATTTATTTTTTTTAAGTAGTAGCTATTATTATTATTTATTTTTTAAATTACTTTATTGTTGTTCAATTACAGTTATTTGCATCCTCTCCCTCCCCTCCCCCCAGCCCCCACCTCCCCCCGCAGCCTCCCTCCTCCCCCTTAGTTCCCTCCATGTGTCCTCTACAGTGATTCCTGAAAACGCTTCTCCCCA
>PVJI01017540.1:0-35432 GCA_004026765.1 Micronycteris hirsuta
GGGACGGGAGGGGAAGGGAGGGGGGAGGGGAGAGGCTGCAAATAACTGTAATTAAACAAAAAAAATTAATTAAATAAAAAAAAATTAAAAAAAAAGTGCTTATCACCATATATACATACCATCTAATGCACTCAGTTATATTAATTGCTTATTATTGGTTCTTCCCATTTCAAAATTAACCTACAAGGTCAAGTTCCTTTTTCCTGGGCATTATTTCTGTATTTCCTAAGATTGCCTAATAATCGTCATCCCTGGAGAACTCATTAAACACAGAGATTTCTATAATCTACTGAGAACTATTGATTTATAATAAGAATATGAATTTTTAATAAGTGCTCATACACAGTGGGTTTTCTTCATGAGCTAGGGTTGGTTTTTTAATCCATATGATTGACTAGTTCAGTTTTGACAAGTGTACATTCTGATTGGTTAGAGCCTATGCCATACCAGTTATTAAATATTCTGAATAGCAGTCAGCAAGGTAGGGATCAACATGTCCAATTGACAGAAAAGGAAATAAAGTCACAATAGGCCCAATAGCTCACACAGATATTAATCAAGTAGCAGTAGGAGGAGGAGCATGCTCATTTTCCTAGAACTGCAATAAGTGGTTACTGTCAAAGAGAACAGAGCATGAAGTGTATATCCAAAGAAACAGAACAATGTAAAATGTATAAATAAAGAGACTTATTTTGAGGAATTGGCTCGTGCGATTGTGGAGGCTGGCAAATCCAAAATCGATTGGCCAACATGCTGAAAACCCAGGGGGGATTTATGTTGTACAGTCCTGAGGCAGAATTTCTTCTTTCCCAGGAAACCTCAGTTTTTACTCTTAAGGCTTGGATTAGGTCCACATACACTGAGGGTAATTTCTTTTACTTAAAGTCAACTTCAAATACTAATCATATCAACAAAATAACTTTATAACAAATTTCAAATAACTAAGCATCATAGCATAGCCAAGTTAACACATAAAATAAAACATCATGGGATATTTGGGGGAGTGGGTAGCTTTGGGACAGCATGAGTTTGGTCTCCAAAGACAAAGTCTGCTACCTCTGCCACCAAACTGCTTATTGGGGCTGGAACCCCCAGTCTCAGTGACTCAGCCAGATTTAAAGTATGGTGGTTATTATATTGGACTATGTTCTCTCCATCCCTGCAAGGGCAGCTACTGAGGTTAGAAGCAAAGAGAGAGAGAGAAAGATCAGAATCCTGCTTCCAAATTACTTTTAAAAAGATTGCCTACCTTCAGCATACATCTGTGATCTAACAGTTTCCTCATCTGCAAAATGTAGAATACAATTGTGTATACATCTTTGGGGTTTTGTGAGGATGGAGTCAAATTAATATATGTAAAGTGCTTTGAACACTACCTTGCACATAACAAGCACTATATAAATGTTAGCTGTTGTTGTTATTACTAGCATCAGCACCAGCACCAGCAGCATCCTAGCTAGAGTCCTCTGCAAGTGTGAAGTCAGGAAGTTGGTATTCAAGGACCTTTTAGGATACTGGCCTGTTCTTGAGCTCCAGTGGCAATGTCTACAGGAAGTTTGGAGAATTTTATCCTCTCTCCTCCACATCAGCATCAACTACCCCCAATAAATATATTACTTTAGTAAAAAGAGTATTATGGCCACATTAAAACAGGGCAAGTAATTCCTCTAGCATATGGCCACCCCTTTCTATTCCTTTCACCTCATTACCAACCTCGTTTAGAAAAATTCTGGAGTCTCCAAAGCTGGCCACTCAATAGATCTTCTTTACCCATATAAACTGGACCTCTCTATCTACTCTTCTCTTTCCCTCTACTCACCAAAACCATATGGATTAAGTAACAATATCCTCAGGAAACTGAAGCCCAGAAGTTTAAAGGGATTTGCCCAAACCACACAGATAATAAATGGTAGAGCAGGGATTTGAACCCAGATATGTGGGACCTCAACCCATGTTCTCTGTCAACTGTACCACATAAATACATCCCAAGATGCCCATGGTTTGAATGGCTTAACCCTTCACCTATACAGAATTTCCATTTCAAAAGAGGAGTCATGTAAATGCAAAAAGCATGAATATAAAATAAGGAGTTTATTTTAATTAAATTGTAATTTCTTTAGGCTATGGAAAGAATCATGGTGAGGTTGGATTTAAAAATGGACAAAAAGGAAAGGGAAAGATGGAGATGGAAGATGGCAGTGAGGTAGGTGGGAGCTGAGCCTACTTGCTCCTGTACCCAACTGGGACACCTAGCCAATCTTCCAAAGAACACAGTGAACAGTCAACAGAATCCCAGCTGATATGAAGTTTGGAAGCCAAAAGTTGCAGAGGACACTTAAAAATGAATGATAAGGAGGTTTTGTAGGCCAACAGGAAGGTGCCGGGCCCTAGGCTGGAGACCTCAGCTGCCACAGGAACTTTGGAGGAGAGCCAGGTCAGTGACTGTAACTTAGCAGCTCCCTTCCCTCCTAGAGCAGGGAAATCACAGACTGGTGCCAGGAGAGACCTGGATGCTTAAAGTTGGGGGGGGGGGATAAAGACTCAGTAAGAAACACACAACAAGCTGCTTACCCTGGCTGATACTGTGGTTGCTGGCTGTGACAGAACCAGAGAAATTGGGGAGCTGAGCGACACCTGGAGATGGGAGAAGAGATGGGCTGTGACAGACCCAGATAGTCTCTGGACTGTTCAGAGTGTTGGTCTGTGTGGAAAGCAGGGCACTTGTTAGGAATGGCCAGCCAGCTGCAACCAAGGGGAATTCACTCAAAAAAAGGCTCTTAGCCACTGTGCAAGGATCTCTCACATACAGTGGCAGGGCCAGCGAAGAGGGAGGATGGGTGGCATAATTTGCTTCAACCCAGTGTTCCTCACTCACAGATTTATCAAAGGTGGGCAACAGGGGCTCAGAGAGGTAGTAGCACCAAGAGAGACTTAATTCAATAGGGGAGCCAAACTTCCCTGAAGGGACTTTTCATGCTAGCCATGCTCAGGCCAACAAAGAGGGAGGAGGAGGGGTGTGATTTACTCCCACTCAGTGCATCTCAAGGACTAATCAAAGGGTTGCACAAGGAGGTGGATTATAGGTGCCTGCTGGGCGCATATGCACAGAATGGATAGTGTAGGCTGCACCCACACAGTGTTCTGAGAGCATGAGCTGGAAACTGGGCACCTGTGATTATTGTAGCCCAGACTGACCACCATCCTCCTGGAGCCACAGGAAAGGAAAAAAAAAAACAGAGCCCCCCTCCTCCTGCAGCATCCAGGAAGAACAGCAAAACCTGCTGGGCAGGTTTAAAGTCAGCAGGAGGCTTTTCTTTTTTTCAAGTGTAAGACAGTAAGACCTGGAGCTGAGAGAAGACAAAAGACTGATCCAGAAAGAAGTCAGAAGGCGAACACCAACAGCTGAGACAAATTTCACTTTACTATACTTCAGAACCTGCATTTCATTTATTTTGTTATTTTTTAAGTATTTATTGATTATGCTATTACAGTTTTCTCAATTTTCCCCCTTTATCTCCCCTCTGACCTATCCCCCCAACCCTCCAGCATTCCCCGCCCTTAGTTCATGTCCATGGGTTGTACATATAAGTTCTGTGACTTCTCTGTTTCCTATACCAATTTTATCTCTCCCCATCTATTTTGTGCCTAGTAATTATGCTTCTTCTTCCCTGTACCTTTCCTCCTATTCCTCCCTTCCCCCTCCCCACTGAAATCCCTCCATGTGGTGTCCATTTCTCTGATTCTGTTTCTTTTCTAGTTGTTTGCTTACCTTTTGTTTTTGTTTTTCTTTTCTTTTAGGTTCATTTGTTGATAGTTGTGAGTTTGTTGTCATTTTATTGTTCATATTTTTTATCTTCTTTTTCTTAGATAAGTCCCTTTAACATTTCATATAATAATGGCTTGGTGATGATGAACTCCTTGAACTTGACCTTATCTGGGAAGTACTTTATCTGCCCTTCCATTCTAAATGAGAGCTTTGCTGGATAGAGCAATCTTGGATGTAGGTCCTTGCCTTTCATGACTTCCAATACTTCTTTCCAGCTCCTTCTTGCCTGCGAGGTTTGTCTTGAGAAATCAGCTGATAGCCTTATGAGAACTCCTTTGTAGGTAACTGTCTCCTTTTCTCCAGCTACAACGAGGCAGAAGACTGTGCAGGTGGGGCTAACTAAATGGGAAACTGAGACTCAGAGCTGACTGTGGACTACAGCAGGGGTTACCGCAGTTGGAGAAACTCTCAGTATCAAATGAGAGTTCATTGGAAAGTGGGCTAGAGATAGCAGGCGAATTGCACTGTTCCCTCTCTGGCCCTTCTCCCACAGGCAGCACCACAGTGCAGCAAAGAGGGTTGCCCTGCCTGGGTGAATACCTAAGGCCCTGCCCCCTTACAACTTAACAGGTGAGCCAAGTCAAAGAAATATGGCCCAAATGAAAGAACAGAGCAAAACTTCAGAAAGAGAGCTAAGTGATGAGGAGATAGCCAACCTATCTGATGGAGAATTTAAAGCCCTGGTAATCAAAATGCTCACAGAACTGAGTGAAGTTTGTTGAAAAAGAAAAAACAAATGAAAGATACTCAAAATGAAATAAAGCAAAATATTTAGGGAACCAACAGTGACAGGAAGGAAACCAGGACTCAGAGCAATGATTTGTTATCTATTTATTATTTCTCTTCTTTCTGTTTAACTATTTTTGTTTCATTTGTTTGATTTCATTGATTGATTGGTTTTCTTTACTCTCCCTTTCATATTGCATTTTAATTTTTCTTCTTTCACTTCACTCATATTCCAATAACACACTATTCTTGATCTTTTACTTTTTATTCTTTTCATTCAGATTATATGTTTCTTATCATATTATTGTTATTCCAAATCCCATACATCATGTTTCCCTGGTCTTAATACATTTTGCCATCTTCCTGAGCTTTATTATTGTTGTGGTTAACTTTATTCTCTCATACACTATGACAAGTTTCTATCCCTTACTCTCACTATGTCTTACCATCTAAACTCACATAAGAGTTCTGCTTTCTAAAGTCAGCCCACATTCTTTTTCACTTTATAATAAGAGTCTTATCTCTTTTTCACCTTTTATAAAAAATGTCTAGTTGGGTGAAATATCATGGTTATTGCTGTACTTCTCCAAAGGACCTCCTATCTGTTCTTTAATTGTTAGTACTTTAAATCCCGTAGAACACTCTCCCACTATCTTGCTCCATTTCACCTTCACTCTGCCCCTGATCACATACAAGACAAGGTGGGAGTTGTGAGTATCAGTAAACCCTCTGGAGGGGAGAATCCACATCCAAAGGAGCTACCAACAGGTAAAGCCCAAGTACAACAAGAGATCCCACACAAATGGAGGAAAGGGCAACCCTAAAGCATCCAGAGAAGATCAAAGACACCACACCGCTGAGTCCTACAGAACTCCTACCACCCTAGAGTTCACCCTACAAAGACAGCTGGCAAAGAAGAGCATCTGGAATAGCAGAAAAATAAAAGAGAGCCACCTATAATGGGGAGACAAAAAATGAACCCACAATAGAAAGGAATAGATGACTCCCCAGTAAAAGAGCTAAATGAAATGGAAGCAAGGAAAGTATCAAATATAGAATTAAAAAGAATGGTTATAAGGATGCTCAAGGAACTCACAGACAACTACAAAGAACTGAGTGGGAACTACAACAGTGTGGAAAAGGAAACAGAAACTATAAACAAAAAGAAGGAAGAAATGAAGTATACAATATCTACTGTAAAAAATACACTAGCAGAAATTACAATCATGCTAAATGAAGCAGAGGGCTGAATTAATGAGCTGTACGACAAGGTATAAAGAAATACCCATGTAAAGCAGCTGCACAAAAAAAGACTAAAAAAAAAAGATGACTTAAGAAAACTGGAAGACAACCTAAGACACAACATTTGAACCATAGGAATGCCAGAAGGAGAAGAAAAGGAGCAAGTGATAGAGACCCTGTTTGAAAAAATGACAGAAAAATTCCTGAATCTAGAGATGGAAAAAGCCACACAAGTTCAGGAAGCACAGCAGGTCCCAATCAAGATGAACCCAAAGAGGTCTACTCCAAGACACATCATAATGAACATGCCAAGTTTTAAAGACAAAGAGAAAATCTTAAAACCAGCAAGAGAGAAACAAGAAATAACATACAAGGGAGCTCTAATAAGTCTAGCAGCTGATTATCTCAACAGAAACACTACAAGCCAGGAGAGAAAAGCAAGAAATACTCCAAGTAATGAAAGGCCTGCAAACAAAACTCTACGCATCAAGGCTCTTGATTAAAATGGAAGGCAAAATCAGGAGTTTCCCAGAAAAAGAAGGCTGAAAGAATACACCTCCACCAAACCAGCACGGCAAGATTTGTTAAAGGGACTACTTTCAGAAGATGAAGAAAAAGAGTGAGAGACAGAGAAACACAGGTACAAAGTGGGGGTGGGGGGAGAATAAGTACCTATCGATAATAACCTTAAATGTTAATACATTAAATGCCCCAATCAAAAGACATAGGGTAGCTGAATGGATAAGGAAACATGACCTGCACAAATGCTGCCTACAAGAAACCTGCCTCAGAAAAAAAGACATATACAGACTGAAAGTGAAGGGCTGGAAAAAAAATATGCCAAGCAAATGGACAGGGGAAAAAAATGCTGGGGGAGCAATACTTATATCAGACAAAACAGACTTCAAAACAAAGGCCGTAAAAAGAGACACAGAAGGATACTTCATAATACTCAAGGGAAGAATGCATCAAGAAGGTATAAACATTATAAACATATATGCACCCAACATAGGAGCACACAAATATATAAGGAAAATCTTGGTGGAAGTCAAGAAACATATAGATAGCAACACATATATACTAGGGCATTTTAACACCCTACTGTAAAAAAATGGATAGATCTTCCAAAGAAAATATCAGCAAGGATGTTGTGACATTGAACAATGTCCTAGATCAAATGGACTTAACTGATATATATATATAGGATCTTTAATCCCAAAGAAGCAAAATACACGTTCTTTTCAAATGTACATGGAACATTTTCAAAGATAGGCCACATATAGGACACAAAACAAACATCATCAAATTCAGGAAAATTGAAATCATATCAAGCATTTTCTCTGACCACAAGGGCCTGAAACTAGAAACCAACCTCAAGGAAAAACCCCCAAAACACTCAAACTCATGGAGATTGAATAGCATGCTATTAAACAATGAATGGGTCAAGAATGAGATCAAGGAACAAACCAAAAAGTTTCTGGGAACAAATGAAACTGAACACAACAGTCCAAAACTTATGGGAAACAGAAAAGGCAATCCTGAGAGGGAAGTTCATAGCAATACAGGCCTACATAAAAAAGATAGAAATACTTCAAAGAAATAACCTAAGCTTACATCTACAAGAACTGGAAGAACAACAACAAAGACAGCCCAGAGCAAGTAGAAGGAAGGAAATAACCAAGATCAGATCAGAATTAAATGACATAGAGACTAAAAGCACAATTCTAAGGATCAATGAATCCAGGAGCTGGTTCTTTGAAAAGATAAACAAAACTGAAAGGCCTTTAAGCAGGCTCATCAAGAAAAAAAGAGACAGGACCTAAATAAACACAATCAGAAATGAAAGAGGAGAGATTACAACTGATTCCACAGAAATACAAAGGATTGTAAGAAATTACTACAAACATCTATATGCCAAGAAATTTGAAAACCTAGGTGAAATGGACAAATTTCTGGAGAAACATAATCTTTCAAAACTCAATGAAGAAGAAGCAGAAAGCCTGAACAGACCAATAACAGCTGACAAAATTGAAGCAGTAGTCAAAAAACTCCCAACACACAAAAGCCCTGGACCAGATGGTTTCACAGGAGAATTCTAAAAAGTATTTAAGGAAGACCTAACCTCTATCCTTCACAGACAATTCCAAAATATCCAAGAAGAGGGAACATTCCCAAACTCCTTTTATGAAGCCAGCATCATCCTAATCCCAAAACCAGATAAAGACAACAAAGAAGAAAACTTCAGGCCAGTATCGCTGATGAACATAGATGCTAAAATCCTCAACAAAATATTGGCAAACGGCATCCAGCAACACATTAAAAAGATCATACAACATGACCAAGTGGGATTCGTCCCAGAGATGCAAGGATGGTACAATATTCACAGATCATTAAATGTAATACATCACATAAACAAAAGGAAAGGCAAAAATCCCATGATCATATCAATAGATGTGGAAAAAGTATTTGATAAGGTACAGCACTAATTTATGATAAAAACACTCAGCAAAGTGGGAATAGAGGGAGCATTCTTCAACATAATAAAGACCATCTATGAGAGATGTACAGCCAACATCATACTCAATGGGCAAAAACTAAAATCTTTCCCACTAAGATCAGGAAGAAGACAAGGTTGTCCACTTTCACCACTTCTATTCAACATAGTATAGGAAGTCCTAGCCACAGCAATCAGACAAGAAAAGGAAATAAAAGGCATCCAAGTTGGAAAAGAGGAGAAAAAACTGTCAGTGTTTGCAGATGACATGATAGTGTACATAGAAAATCCTATAGACTCCACAAAAAAACTACTTGACCTAATAAAGAAATTTTTCAAAACAGTGGATACAAAGTCAATATTGAGAAATCAAAGGCATTTTTGTATGCCAACAATGAAACATCAGAAACAGAAATCAGGGAAAAAACCCTATTTGATATAGCAATAAGAAAAATAAAATACCTAATAATAAACCTAACCAAGGAGGTAAAAGACCTGTACTCAGAAAACTACACAACACTGAAGAAAGAAATTAAGGAAGACACAAGTGGAAACATATACCATATTCATGGATTGGAAGAATTAACATCACCAAAATGTCCATACTACCCAAAGCAATTTATAGATTCAATGCAGTACCTATTAAAGTACCAATGACATATTTCACAGATAGAGAAGAAACACTTCAAAAATTTATATGGAACCATGAATGACCCCAAATAACTGCAGCAATTTTGAGAAAGAAGAGCAAAGTAGGACGGAATCACAATACCTGATATCAAACTGTATTACAAGGGCACTGTAATCAAAACAGCCTGGTACTGGCATAAGAACAGACACATGGACCAATTGAGCAGAATAAAGAGCCCAGAATAAACCCAAGTCTCTATGGGCAATTAATATTGACAAAGGGGGCAGAAGCATAAAATGAAGCAAAAATAGCCTATTCAACAAATGGTGTTGGGAGATCTGGACAGCTACATGCAAAAAAAAAAATGAAACTTGAGCACCAACTTACATCATACACAAAAATAAATTCAAGGTGGATAAAATATTTAAATATAAGTCGTGACACCATAAAAATCCTAGAGAAGAACATAAGCAGGAAAACCTCAGATATTCCATGCAGCAATAGTTTCACTGATATGTCCCCTAGAGCAAGGGACATAAAGGAAAGAATAAACAAATGGGACTTCATCAAAATAAAAAGCTTCTGCATGGCTAAACAAAACAGCATTAAAATTAAAAGAACCAACTATATGGGAAACATATTTGCCAATGATACCTCTGACAAGGGTTTGATCTGCAAAATATATAAAGAACTCACAGAACTCCACATTAGGAAGACAAACGACCCAATTGAAAAATGGGCAAAGGACCTGAACAGACACTTCTCCAAGGAGGTCATACAGAGTGCCCATACACATGTGAAATGATTCTCAACATCACTAGCCATCAGAGAGATGCAAATTAAAATCACAATGAGATGCTACCTCATACTAGTCAGAACGGCGATCATTAACAAATCAACAAACAACAGTGCTGGCAAGATTGTGGAGAAATGGGAACCCTAATGCACTGTTGGTGGGAATGAAGACTGGTGTAGCCACTGTGGATAACAACAAGGAATTTCCACAAAACAAAACAAAACAAAACAAAACAAAACAAAACAAAACAAAACCTACAAATGGAACTGCCTTTTGATGCAGCAATTCCACTGCTGGCATTATACCCTAAGAATCCTGAAACACCAATTTAAAAGAACCTATGCACCCCAATGTTCAGAGCAGCACAATTTACAATAGCCAAGTGCTGGAAGCAACCTAAGTGCCCATCAGTAAGTTAGTGGATCAAAAAACTGTGGTACATTTACACAATGCAATACTACACAGCAGAAAGAAAGAAGGAGCTCCCACCCTTTGAGACAGCATGGATGGAACTGGAGAGCATTATGCTAAGTGAAATAGGCCAGGCAGTGGAAAACAAATGCCATATGATCTCACCTACAAGTGGAACCTAATCAGCGAAACAAACAAGCATGCAAAATATAACCAGAGACATTAAAATAAAGAACAAACTGACAGTAACCAGAGAGAAGGGGGAGGGGATAATGGGAGAAAATAGGGGAAGGGTCATCAAGGAACATGTATAAAGAACATATGGGCATGCCCTGGCTGGTGTAGCTCAGTGGATTGAGCGCGGGCTGGGAACCAGAGGGTCCCGGTTCGATTCCCAGTCAGGGCACATGCCTGGGTTGCGGGTCAGGTCCCCAGTGAGGGCCATGTGAGAGGCAACCATACATTGCTGTTTCTCCCTCCCTTCTCCTCTCTCTGAAAATAAATAAATAAAATCTTAAAAAAAAAGAACATATGGGCATGCCCTGGCTGGTGTAGCTCAGTGGATTGAATGCGGGCTGCGAACCAAAGGGTCACCAGTTCGATTCCCAGTCAGGGCACATGCCTGGGTTGCAGGCCAGGTCCCCCGGGAGGGCATGTGGGATGCAACCATACATTGATGTTTTTCCCATCTCTTTTTCCCTTCATTCCCTTCTGTCTAAAAATAAATAAATAAAATCTTAAAAAAAAAAGAACACATGGGCAAAGCCAAAGTGGGGAAGGACTGAGGGTGGGTGATGTGGATTGTGTGGGTTGCGGGGAGTGGTGGTGGGGATATGGAGACAACTGTACTTGAACAGCAATAAAAAAAAAGAAGCCACAAAGGAAAAACAGAGGGAAATTTGTTTTGGGGAGGTAGAACAGGTTATATGGGATAAATGGTGATGGAAAAAGATTTGACTTTGTGTGGTGAATACACAATACAATATAGAGATGATGTATTATAAAATTTTACACTTGAAACCTATATGATTTTATTAACCAATGTAACCTCAATACACTCAATAAAAAGAAAGTAAACTGAAGTGTTATGTCTTTGAAAGAAAATTTATCTCTTTAGTATATTAAAGCAGAATTTTTTAAACAAAATATGGATATATACTGATAGGATACTTATACAATAAAATGTGTGCTAATCTACATAATTATGTTGACTCATCTATGAATTAACACATGCTAATTAAGTAAAGGGTTATTACAACTGTTGAAGCCTGAAGTTTTTTCCTTTCTTCAAATAAAAAGTTCTTCACCTTAAAAAAAGTGGACAAAAAGGATGACTTCCATATTTAACCTGTGACCTTTATACTTACTGTAAATAATTTTAGCTTGTGTTCTTGGTAATGCCATACAGGCATTAATTTACAAAATTGGAATGCTTAAGGACTGTAGCAAGACGGTGTGGGAAAGATTTGGAGGTAGGAGGTCTTTCAGGAATGCTCCCAAAGCATACCATTATGTAAGTCTAGAGTTAGACTGTAGACTTAAGGTGATCATCTTAAGGACAAACCAAGTCAGGTGGAGGCAGGAGATTAAGGAAATCTCCTTATAGCCCTTAGCTTGGGAGATGAGTAACAGCAGAGACTGCTGGCGGGTCTGGTGTTAAGATCAGGTCCCTGTAATGTTCTCTTCCTAGGCACGCACTCTGCCAGGCGGCAGAGAACTTGAAAGTACTATGAATTACTTTGGGACTTGCCATATCTTAGCTAAGCTGTCAACGTGGAAAATCACTAAGTAATTATGAGTGCTTTCACTTTCCTTCCATATTAGGCAATAAATAGGATGAATCACTGAATGAGACATCAGTACTTTTCAAACTCTTTGAGGCATACTAAGAAAGGTAATTATTGAGTGAAAAGCAAAGAGCTATCCAAGCAGATGTAGCCTCAAGAAATATGTGTGAAGAGGAGGGGACTTAGAACACATACTATTTTAAATTGTTGGCATCTTACAGATCAAGAAACATAGCAAAATAGTCTAACTTTGCAAACAAACACAGCTACAAAAAAGTCCTTCATAGCTCCTGTTTTTCATCTCCTTCAAACACTTTTTCTGAGGAGCTTCTGCCAGTACGGAAGGCCCCACAAAAAATCTACCGACTATCCTCACTTACCAGACCACAAGCACGACCAAAAAACAGCAGCATGGAACAATTGGAGGTCTCCCTTTGTAGTGAAGAAAACACTTACCTGCAAACACCATTTTTATAACACTTCCCCCCGCTCAGATATTTAAAATTCTTTCCTTGCCCACTACATCAAATCTAAATTCTACAATTCCTCAACTTCAGAAATTAACTGTTTCATAATCTATAATATTTCACTCCTATTTCTCATCAAATAAAATTCTGTTAGGCTGGGGGTGTCAAACTCATTTTCACTGGGGGGCACATCAGCCTCAAGGTTGCTTTCAAAGGGCTGAATGTAATTTTAGGACTATATAAATGTAACTACTTAACTAGGGGCAAGGAGCTCTGCACTGCCAGATAGAAACAAGGTGCTGGGCTGGATAAAACAAGGCGGAGGGCCTTATGTTTCCCACCTATGTGTTAGAAGATTCATTGTATTCCTATAGAATTGAAACTTGACACTCTTTGGATTTAACATTTGTAGTTTTAGCTATATAAATGTAGTACCAATGTTCAACTTCAGGTCAGAGTTTGTAATTTTGCTGAAGCACAGATTTGAATTAGTATTTCTATGGAAACTGGAGTGCAGCACCTACACTCTTAGCTAGTCACAGCATCTCATATGCCCTCTAGCATTCACAGCATAATACAACTCTAGTGTTCTTCCCAAGATTCAATGACACAGGTATTAGCACCCTGTATTACAAATGAGGTAATTGAAGAAATTACTGTATTTTGCCATGTATAATGCACACCCATGTTTTTGGTCCAAAATGTCAGGAAAAAAAATATTTTGTTTTATGGTATATAGATACAGAATTAGTACTGCCCATGTGTAATGTGTATCCTTATTTTCCCTCAAAATTTGGGCAAAAAGTGTGCATTACACATGGCTAAATATGATGTATTAATTTAACAAACATTTATAGAGTGATTATTCTGGAACAAAAGAGCAGTTCTGAAGCTTATATTATTGAGGGATAGGGATGAAAAGAATAAAGGAATCTAATAAACAAGATGATGACAATGAAGAAATGCTTTGTGAAAAGACATCTAAAATCTTAAACAAGGATGATAAAATGACAATATGAACAAAGACAAAATTATAATTCCAGCACAAAGCAAATCAGATACCAGAGGAATGGCTGCATGCAAACTGTTACACTATTCACATAGAAACATCCAGTGTGATGGAGCAGCTCTTGTGGTGACACTGTTGAAATACATTTAGTGAAACAGAATATTATGCCCTACTAAACGGCTTTTATGACAAATGTTTTATGGTTCTAAAATGTGTGCATTAAAATAAGATTGGAAAGATAGTAATTCACTGAATAAATATATTTTTGTGTTTTTAAAGATTTTATTTATTTTTATGGAAAAGGCACGGGAAGGAGAAAGAGAGGAAGAGAAACATTGATATGAGAGAAACATAGATCTGTGGCCTCTCTAGTGCCCCCTAGTGTGGTCCTGGCTCATAACTCAGGCATGTGCTCTGACTGGGAATCGAACCAGCAACTGGTTTTTTGGTTTGTGGGAGGACGCCTAACCCACTGAGCCACACCAGTCAGGGCTGAACAAATATATTTTTGAATCTATATGTGGAAAGTGCTATTCTAGGCACACTGAGGATATAGCAGTGACTGAAACTCAGGTAATTTTCTGTCCTCTGAGAATTGAAATTTCATTGGGAAAAGGAAAATAAAAATATAAAAATACAGCATACATGAATTAGATAATTATAAGAAGCTGTAGTGCTCTGAAGTGGTGCAAAGGGTTAGGCTACTTTAGATTCAGTGGCCTAAAAGAACTATATGAGGTGCTGGCATTTGAACTGAGACTAAAATAAGATGAAAGTGACCAGTCACGCAAAGATATTGGAGAAGAGCATACCAGAATGACAGAACAACAAATGTATACCTCTAAAGAAGAATTAAATTCATCATACACTAAAAACTGAGAGAAAATGCATGGGACTTGGATGGTGTGAGTGAGGCATAAGATATTGGTTTGGAGAAAGAGACAGGAGTCAGATCATGTAGGGTTTTGTAGGCCATCATAAGGAGCTGGTTTTATTTTAAGTAAAATGGGAATCCCATTCAGGGTTTTTAAGCAAAAGGATGACTTTGAGAATTAAAGTAACTTATAAATCACTGTCTAGGACTCAGACTGGCCACTGAGTGGTACATTTACAGGGCAGATTCATATAGCACTACAAAGTCTATGAAAGTTTATTCACCAACCAATGGAAGGCAAGTTGGAACTTGCAGCCAGAAGTTAATCAAGTCAATTGCCTGCTAAAACAAAATATCAACATTTTCCATAGAGTTTAGAAGAGACCCAGAGTCTCATAGCATAATGTTTAAAATGACAAGACACAATCCAAAATTATTAGGTATATGAAAAACCATTACAATTCTACATTTCATGAGAAATGGGTATGAAAACAGAGATGACGTAAATGTTGGAATTATCAGACAAATCCAGCTATTATAAAAATGTCCAAATAAACAATCTTGAACATTCTTGCTAAACGTTAAAATACAAGTTCTCGATGTGGCAGACAGACTTTAAAGTGGTCACTCCTGTGATTATGCTATATTACACAAGATTACATCTTATTAGCCAACTTGCTCTCTTTCTCCATTGCTGGCTTTGAAGAAGTAAGCTTCTCTATATAGGAGAACCATGTATTAAGGAACTTCAGGCAGTCCCCAGGAGCTGAGTATGCCCTCCAACTGACAAACAGTAAGAATCAGGGGTCCTAAGTCTTACAGAAAGAATTAAGCAAATTCTAAAACTTGAGTGAACTTAGAAGCAAACCCATCACTAGTCAAGCTCTAAATGAGAGCAGAGGTCTCACCAACACCTTCACTGAAGCCCAGTTGAAGTTCTGGCTAAGCTGTGCCACCTTCTGAATGAAGGAATATTTACGATAGTAAGTTTGTGTTCTTTTAATTCATTAAGTTTGTGGTGATTTGTTACATAGCAATAACTAACTAATACACTCAGCCAAGATGTACAAACTGTAAAAACACTCAAGTGGAAATTTTATAACTGAAATTTTAAAACATTACTTAAAATGAGAGAGTTAATAGACTTTAAGATAAATTAATAAAAATTATCCCTTCTGAACAACAAAGAAAAAAATTGAAAATAACTAACATAGCTTTAGGGATTCATGGGTAAGTAGCAAATGGCGAAATATTTGCATTATCAGAGCCCAAGAAAGAAAAATGAGTGTGCTGCTGAAAAAAATGAGGAAATAGTAGCAGAGAAGTTTTCAAGTTTGGCAAAGACATAAATCTACCAATTTGAGAAGCTGAATGGACCCCAAATAAGATAAACCAAAAGAAATTTATGCCTAGAAACATCCTAATCAAACTGCCAAAAATGAAAGACAAAAAATCTTTTTTTACTTTATTTATTTATTTTAATAATTACTTTATTGTTTTTCAATTACAGTTGTCTGCATCCTCTCCCCTCCCCTCCCCCACCCCCTCCAACCCCACCTCCTTCCCTGCCTCCCTCCTCCCCCTTGTTTCTGTCCATGTGTCTATAGTGGTTCCTGAAAACCCCTCTCCCCATTGTCCCTTCCCCCCTCCCCTCTGGCTATTGTTAGATTGTTCTTAATTTCAGTGTCTCTGGTTATGTTTTTCTTGCTTTTTTCTTTTGTTGATTATGTTCCAGTTAAAGGTGAGATCATATGGTATTTGTCCCTCACCACCTGGCTTACTTCACTTAGCATAATGCTCTCCATTTCCATCCATGCTGTTACAAAGGGTATAAGTTCCTTATTCCTCTCTGCTGCGTAGAATTCCATTGTATAAATGTACCATGGTTTCTTTTTTTTTAAGATTTTATTTTTAGAGAGAGGGGAAGGGAGGGAGAAAGAGAGGGAGAGAAACAGCAATGTATGGTTGCCTTTCACATGGCCCTCACTGGGGACCTGGCCTGCAACCCAGGCATGTGCCCTGACTGGGAATCGAACCAGGACACTTTGGTTCCCAGTCCGCGCTCAATCCATTGAGCTACATCAGCCAGGGCCGTAAATGTACCATAGGTTCTTGATCCACTCATTTGTAGATGGGCACTTAGGTTGTTTCCAGCACTTGGCTATTGTGAATTGTGCTGCTATTAACATTGGAGTGCATAGGTTCTTTTGAATTGGTTTTTCAAGGTTCTTAGGGTATATTCCCAGTAGTGGAATTGCTGGGTCAAAAGGCAATTCCATTTTCATTTTTCTGAGGAAGTTCCATACTGTTTTCCACAATGGCTGCACCAGTCTGCATTCCCACCAACAGTGCAGTAGGGTTCCCTTTTCTCCACATCCCCTCCAACAGTTATCTGTTGCTTTGTTGATGATGGCCATTCTGACTGGTGTGGCATCCAAAAAAATCTTGAAAATTGACCTGCTGTATGTATAGTAAAAGTGATTAAAATAACTTTAGATATCTCATCATAAACCATGGGGACCAGAGAGAACTTTTCAAGTCCAAAAACAAATCTTTCAATTCCAAATTCTAAACCCAGTGAAAATATTGTTCCAGGGAAAAGGGTAAATAAAGATATTCGCAGATAAAGTAAACCTAAGAGTATTTATAGCCAGCAGATAGGCTTTAAAAATAATAAAAAGAGGCTTTTCACACAGGAAAAATATTATGAGAAGGAAACGTGGAACAGCTGAAATGAAGAAAGTATAGAAGAAACAGTAAATATCTGAGTAAATATGATTGACTACTTTTGCCCTCTTGAGTTTTTAAAAATTATATTTGATAGCAAAAATTATAAAAATGTTTGATGGATTTTCAATATATGTAGGTATAATATATAAGACTAATCATAGCATAAAGAGGGCAAGGTAAAGGTACCTATAAAGGAATAGTTTTAACATTCCAAATACAGTGGTAAAATATTGCTTCTAGGTAGATTATGAAAGGTAAGTAAATGTTTTTAAATCCCTATAGCAGGGTTATCAAGGTTGAACACACAGTCACAAACATAAAATTTACCATTTTAACAATTTTATTGTTTTTTTATTTTTTAATTAATTTTTTTTGTTTAATTACAGTTATTTGCAGCCTCTCCCCTCCCCACTCCCTTCCCCTCCCGTCCCACCCCCCAGCCTCCCTCCTCCCCCTTAGTTCTGTCCATGTGTCCTCTACAGTGATTCCTGAAAACTCTTCTCCCCATTGTCCCCTCCCCCCTCTCCCCTATCTATTGTTAGACTGTTCTTAATTTCAGTGTAAAAGATTTTATTTATTTATTTTTAGACAGAGAGGAAGGGAGGGAGAAAGAGAGGGAGAGAAACAGCAACGTGTGGTTGCCTCTCACATGGCCCTCACTGGGGACCCAGCCCTCAACCCAGGCATGTGCCCCAACCGGAATCGAACCAGGACCGCTTGGTTCCCAGCCCGCGCTCAATCCACTGAGCCACACCAGCCAGGCCATTTTAACCATTTTAGAGTGTCCAATTCAGTAGCATTTAACACATTCACAATGTTGTACAGCCATCACCTCTATCTTGTTTCAGAACATTTCATCAACCCAAAAGGAAACGCCATACCTATGAAACAACCATTCCACATTCTTCTTCCCCCCAGTCAATTTCCTGGCAACCATTAATCTGCTTTCTGTTTCTATGAATATGCCTTTTCTGGATATTTTTTGTGCTTGGCTTCTTACATTTAGCATAATGTTTTTAAGGTTCATACATATTTTAAATGTATTCATACTTCATTATTATGGTTGAATAATATCCCATTGTATGGATCAGTTGATTGCCTGTTGTACATAGGGCTGGTATGACCATTTGTGTACATGTTTTCCTTTGAACACTTATTTTCATTTATTGTGGGTATAAAACCAGGAGTGGAATTGCTGGATTACATGGTAATTCTATGTTGTACTTATTGAAGAAATTCCAAACTGTTTTCCAACACAGCTGAACCATTTTATATACCCACCAGTAATGTATAAAGTTCCAATTTCTCCACATTCTTTTCAAAGCTTAATATTTTTCAATTTTTTATTATAGCCATCCTAGTAGGTGTGAGGAGGTATCTCATGGTTTTGATTTGCATTTCCCTAATGATTAGTGATTGTCTTAGTCCATTTGGGCTGCTATAACAGAATAGGATAGACTGGGTGAATTCTTTTAAAAAAATCAAATATATTACTTACAGATCTGGAGGCTGGAAAGTCCAAGATCAAGGCACTGGGTGATTTAGTGACTGGTGAGGGCCTACTTCCTCCTTCATAAATAATTGATTTCTCACTGTAATGATTTCTCATTACAAGGTAAAAGCAGTGAGAGAGCTCTCTGGGGCCTCTATTTTAAAGGCACTAAAAAAATAAAATAAAAAATAAAGGCACTAATCCCATTCATGAGTTTACATCTGTATGATCTAATCACATTCTAAAGGCTTTATCTCCAAATACTATTACATTCAGGGTGAGCTTTCAACTTACAAAATTTGTGTGAACACAAACATTTAGTTTAGAGAAGTTATGTTGAACTTCTTTTCATGGGCTTCTTGGCCATTTATATATCTACTTTGCAGAAATGTCTATTCAGTTCTTTGCTGTTTAATTGTTTGTCTTTTGTTTAGTTGTAAGAATTCTTTAGAAATTCTGGATACTAGACCCTAATAGGATACGTAATTTGTAAATATTTTCTCCCATTCTAGTTGTCTTTATTCTCTTGATAGTGTCCCCTAATGCCCCAAAGTTTTTAATTTTGATAAAGTTCAATGCATTTTTTTCTTTTGTCTCTTGTACTTTGGCAAAATATCTAAGAAATCATTGCCAAATCCAAAGTCATGAAGATTTAACTCCATGTAATTGTCTAACAGCTTTATCATTTGGGGTCTTATATTTAGGTATTTGATCTATTTTGAATTAATTTTTGTATACAGAGTGAGGAAGGATCCACCTACATTCTTTTAAATATGGATATAGAGTTTTCCCAATACCGTTTGTTAAAAACACTATTCTCTCCTAATTAAATGATTTTGACATCATTGTCAGAAACCAAATGGCCATAGATGTATGGGTTTATTACTGAAGACTCAATTTTATTCCATTAATCTATATATCTATACTTATTCCAGGATCACACTGTTTGATTACTGAAGTTTTGTAGGAAGGTTTTTAATTGGTAATTGTGGGCTTTCCTACTTGGTTATTTTTCTTCATGTTGTTTTGATTATTTGGGATCCCTTATAATTATATATAAATTTCAAGCTGAGATTTTCCATTTTTGCAAAAGTGGCCATAGAGATTTTGATAGGGATTGTCTTGTATCTGTTAATCACTTTCACAAATGTTGACATCTTAACAATATTAAGCTATCCAATTCATTAACACATTACTAATTTCCATTTTATTGTCTCCTTTTTTATTTTATCAACATTTGTAATTTTTGTTATAAGTATTGCAAATCTTTTCTTAATTTATCTCTATGTATTCTATTCTTTACCATTCTTTAAATGGAATTATTTTCTTCATTTCCTACTTGGTTGGTTGTTCATTGCTAGAAAATAAAACTACAACTGATAATTGTGTTGATCTTGTATGCTACAATTTTGCTACATATCTTTACTAGCTCTAATAATTTTATTGTGTGTGGATTCATCAGAATTTTCTATATATTATATCATGTTGTTTATGAATAGAGATAGTTTAAAATTTTCTTTTCCAATTTGGACCTTTTTTTTTCTTGCCTGATTCCTCTGGCTATGAATTTCAGCACAATGTTGAATATAAATGGCAAATGCAGGCACCCTGTCTTATCCTTGATATTTTTTTATTGTTGTTCTACTACAACTGTCCCATTTTTCCCCATTGCTCTCCCCTACCCTCCCCCCACTCCTATTCCCACAGTCAATTCCCACCTCGTTGTCCATGTTCATGGGTCATTTATACTAGTTCATTAACTAGGACCTTCCCCCTTTTACCTCCTTTGTTTCCCGCTCCCCACCCCTCTGGTCCCCATCAGTTTTTTCCTTGTTTCCATGCCTCCAGTTCTATTTTGCTCCTTTGTTTGTTTTGTTCATTAAGTTCCTGTTATAAGTGAGATCATATAATGCTCTCCAGTTCCATCCATGCCATCGCAAAGGGTATAAGTTCCTTCTTTCTTTCTGCTGCATAGTATTCCATTGCATAAATGTACCATAGTTTTTTGATCCATTCATTTACTGATGGGCACTTTGGCTGTTTACAGCACTTGGCTATTATAAATAATGCTGCTATGAACACTGGGGTGCATAGATTCTTTTGAATTGGTGTTTCAGAATTCTTAGGGTATAATCCCAGCAGTGGAATTGCGGGGTCAAAAGGCAGTTCCATTTTTAGTGTTTTGAGGAAATTCCATACTGTTTTGCACAGTTGCTTCACCAATCTGCATTCCCACCAACAGTGCACTAGGGTTCTCTTTTCTCCACATTCTTGCTAGCATTTGCTGTTTGTTGATTTGTTAACAATGGCCATTCTGACTAGTGTGAAATGGTATCTCATTGTGGTTTTAATGTGCATCTCTCTGATGGATAGTGATGTTGAATATCCTTTCATATGTGTTTGAGCCCTCTGTATGACCTCCTTGGAGAAGTGTCTGTTCAGGTCCTTTGCCCATTTTTTTAAATTACTTTATTGTTGTTCAATTACAGTTGTCTGCATCCTCTCCCCTCCCCTCCCCCATCCCCTTCAATCTCAGCTCCCTCCTCTGCCCCCACCCTCCCCCTTGGTTCTGTCCATGTGTCCTCCATAGTGGTTCCTGAAAACCTTTCTCCCCATAGTCCCCTCCCCCATCCCCTCTGGCTATTGTTAGATTGTTCTTAATTTCAGTGTCTCTGGTTATGTTTTTCTTGCTTTTTTCTTTTGTTGATAATGTTCCAGTTAAAGGTGAGGTAATATGGTATTTGTCCCTCACAGCCTGGCTTATTTCACTTAGCATAATGCTCTCCAGTTCCATCTATGCTGTTTGAAAGGGAATAAGCTCCTTCTTCCTCTGTGCTGTGTAGAATTCCATTGTGTAAATGTACCATAGTTTCTTGATCCACTCATTTGCTGATGGGCACTTAGGTTGCTTCCAGCACTCGGCTATTGTAAATTGTGCTGCTATGAACATTGGGGTTCATAGGTTCTTTTGGCTTGGAGTTTCAGGGCTCTTAGGGTATAATCCCAGCAGTGGAATTGCTGGGTCAAAAGGCAGTTCCATTGTTAGTTTTCTGAGGAAATTCCATACTGTTTTCCACAGTGGCTGTACCAGTGTGCATTCCCACAAACAGTGCAGTAGGGTTCCCTTTTCTCTGCATCCTCTCCAACACTTGTTTGTTGGTTTGTTTATGATAGTCATTCTGACTGGTGTGAGGTGGTATCTCATTGTGGTTTTAATTTGCCTCTCTCTTATGACTAGTGATGCTGAGCATCTGTTCACATGTCTCTGGGTTCTCTGTGTGTCCTCCTTGGAGAAGCGTCTGTTCAAGTCTTTTGCCCATTTTTTAATTGTTTTTTTTTTCTTTTGTCTTCCTGGAGTGGAGTCGTATGAGATCTTTATATATTTTGGAGATCAAATCTTTGTCTGAAGTATCATCGGCAAATATGTTTTCCCATACGGTTGGTTCCCTTTTCATTTTGATGATGCTTTCTTTAGCCATGCAGAAGTTTTTTTAATTTGATGTAGTCCCATTTGCTTATTCTTTCGTTTATTTCCCTTGCTCTAAAGGATGTATTGATGAAAATATTGATGTGCAAGATATCTGAAATTTTCCTGCCTATGTCTTCTTCTAGGACTTTTATGGTGTCACAGTTATGTTTAATTTTTTTATCCATTTTGAGTTTATTATGGTGTATAGTGGAAATTGGTGGTCTAGTTTCACTTTTTTGCATGTACCATTCCAGATCTCCCAAAACCATTTGTTGAATAGGCTATTTTTACTCTATTTCATGCTTCTGCCCCCTTTGACAAATACTGACCATAGAGACATGTCTTTATTATCTTTGATATATTGATGTAAGGGAAACCGTTCATACTTTCACCATTGAGTTTATTGGATCTGATGTTAGCTATGGGCTTGTCCTAAATGCCCCATATTTTGTTGAGGAAGTTCCCTTCTATTCTTTTTTTTTCAGTGTTTTCTTCTTTTTCATTGCAAAGCAGTGCTGGATTTTTTCAAATGCATTTTCTGCATCACTTGAGACAATCATGTGTTTTTCTCCTTTATTCTATTAATGTGGTTACATTAATTTTCATATGTGAAACCAGTCCTGCATTCTTAGATATATCTCTCTTAGTGGTAGTATATAATCCTTTAAATATGCTGAATTCAGATTGCTAGTATTTTTTTAGGAGTTTTACACCTATATTCGTTTGGAATATTGGTCTGTAGTTTTGTTTTCTTACAGTGTTTTTGTCTGGTTTAGTTTTCAGGGTAACCCTGACCTTACAGAATGAGTTAGGAAGTATTCTCTCTTCCATTTTTTAAGAAGTGTTTGAGAAACACTGGTGTGATTCTTTAAATTTTTGGTAGGATTCACCAGGGAAATCATGTGGTCCTGGGCTTTGTCCTTGTTGGGAAGTTTTGATTAGTGATTTAGTCTGTTAGTTGTTATAGGTCTGTTCAGAGTTTCTATTTATCAAATCAGTTTTCATAGTTTGTTTCTAGGAAAGTATGGTTTGCCTAGGTTTTCTGGTGATGTGCATTTTTTCAGAGTATTCTCTTATAATCCTTTTTATTACTCTAAGTTCAGTAGTAATGTCTTGCTTTTCTGACTTTAATTATTTGCCTCATCTTCTTTAACAAAAATAATCTAGCTAAAGATTTGTCTTTTTTATCATTTCAAAGAATGAACTTTTTTTAAAAGATTTTATTTATTTATTTTTAGAGAGGGGAAGGGAGGGAGAAAGAGAGGGAGAGACACAGCAATGTATGGTTGCCTCTCACATGGCCCTCACTGGGGACCTGGCCTGCAACCCAGGCATGTGCCCTGACTGGGAATCAAACCGGGACCCTTTGGTTGCCAGCCCATGCTCAATCCACTGAGCTACACCAGCCAGGGCTCAAAGAATGAACTTTTGATTTCATTGATGCTCTCTATTGTTTTTCTATTCTTCATTTCATCTCTCTCTGCTGTAATCTTTATTATTTCCTTCCTACTACTAACTATGGCTTCAGTGTGCTCTTCTTTTTCTAGTTCCTGAAGGTATAAATTAGGTTATTTATTTGAGATTTTTCCCTTTTTATGTGGTCATTTACAGATATAAATTTCCTACTGAGAACTGCTTTTGTAGTATCCCATAGGTTTTCATATGCTGTCTTTTTAAATCTATTTTTAAGTATTATCCAATTCCTCTTTCTATTTCTTCTTTTGCCGATTAGTTGTTTAAGTGTGCATTGATTAATTGCAACATATTAATCAATTTTCCATTTTCCTTCAGTAAATGATTTCTACTTTGATTCAATTGTGGTTGGAGAAGATACTTTGTCTAATTTCAATCTTTCAAAATTTATTGACACTTGTTTTGTTGACTATAAAATCATCTACACTGGAGAATATTCCATGTGTAATATACACATACAGAACACTGTTAGGTCTAGTTGGTTTATAGTATTCTTCAAATTCTCTATTTCTTTAGTGACATTCTTTCTAGATGTTCTTTCCATAATTAAAAATATGGTACTGAAGTCTCCCACTATTATTTTAGAACTATTTTTAAGTGAGTATATAATTTTCACATCTACTTGGTGGATTAACCAAGTAGATGTGAAATTTTTACCAATTTTTATCAATATGTAATGTCCTTCTTTGTCTCTTGTAACAATCTGACTTAAAGTCTGTTTTGTTTGATTTCATTATAGCCATCTCAGCTCTCTTTTGATTTTGATGTTTTCATTCTTAATCTACTGATACTTTTTATTTTGGATTTAAAGTATATCTCTTATAAACAATATATAGTTGGATTATGTTTATTTTATCCATTCTGCCACTCTCTGCCTTTAATTAGAGAGTGTAATGCATTTATACTTAAAGTACTTACTAATAAGGAAGTGCTTATTTCAACTATTTTGTAGCTTTGTATGTATCTTATACATTTTGTTCCTCATTTCCTCTATTACTGCCTTCTTTTGTGTTTAATCAATTTTTTATAGAGAACTGTTTTATCTGCTTCTCACTTCTTTTTGTGCACATTTTAAAGTTTTTTTCTTAGCTTACGGATTACAATTAATATCTTAAATTTATAACAATCTAGTTTGAATTAATACCAACTTAGTTTCAATATTACAAAAGATCTGTGTTCCTATACAGCTTCATCCTTACCCTTTTATGTTATTATTGCCACAAATTACATCTTTATACACTGTGTTCCAATAAACATAGATTTATAGTTTTTTAAATATAGTTATTTTTTTCATTTTTTGAACCAGGTGTTTTAATTCATACCTTGATTGACCCCTCCTATAAAAGATGGGGATAATAACATTCTGGCCCTGGCTGGTATAGCTCAGTGGATTGAGTGCGGGCTGGGAACCAGAGGGTCCCGGTTCGATTCCCAGTCAGGGCACATGCCTGGATTGCGGGCCAGGTCCCCAGTGAGGGCCATGTGAGAGGCAACCATACATTGCTGTTTCTCTCCCTCTCTGTCTCCCTCCCTTCCCCTCTCTCTAAAATAAATAAATAAAATCTTAAAAAAAACATTCTGATACATTCTCCCATCTTCATTTCTTCTCTCTCCAACTTTTACACTGTTATTTTTATTTTTTAAATTATTTTATCATTATTCAATTACAGTTGTCTCCATTTACCCCCCACAACTCCCCCCACCCCATCCAAACCCACCTCTCTCCCTTGCTTCCACTCCCCCTGTTGGTTTTGTCCATGTGTCCTTTATAGTTGCTCCTGAAAACCTTTCCTCCATTATCCCCTCCCACCTCCCCTCTGGTTACTGTCAGATTGTTCTTTTTTTAAATTACTTTATTGTTGTTCAACTATATTTGTCTGCATTTTCTCCCCTCCCCTCTCCCCCATCGAAACCCACCTCCCTCCCTTGCTTCCACCCTCCCCCTTGGTTTTGTCTATGTGTCCTTTATAGTAGTTCCTGAAAACCCTTCTCCCTACAGTCCCCTCCCCCCTCCCCTGTGGCTATTGCTAGATTGTTCTTAATTTCAATGTCTCTGGTTATATTTTGCTTGCTTTTTTCCTTTGTTGATTAAGTTCCAGTTAAAGGTGAGATCATAAGGTATTTGTTCCTCACCGCCTGGCTTACTTCACTTAGCATAATGCTCTCCAGTTCTATCCATGCTGTTGCAAAGGGTAGTCTCTTGAATGATATAGAAAAATAGGAGTTAGAAACCAACAAAACAGTAATGCTAACTTTTACATTTACCTACTGTATTAGATTCCCAGGACTGCCATAAGAAATTACCATAAACTGTGTAGCTTAAAACAACAGAAATTTATTCTCTCACAGTTCTGTAGCCTGAAAACTAGGTATCAGCTGTTTTGGTTCCTTATGGAGGCTCTAGAGCAGGGGTGGGGAGTGGCAAAGGGCTCATGAGGCTCTTTCTTGACCTGACAAACACCATTACCTGGATTCCACAAAGAGTTTTGGACTACTGGATTGGAAGAGCACAGTAAGGGCCAAGGAAGTCATATAGGGCTCCTTCTTAATAATTTACTCACTCATAGCTTACAAGGGAATGTAGAAAGTGAGAAGAAAGCTGTGTGTGTGTGTGTGTGTGTGTGTGTGTGTACTCTATGGCATGGGGAGAGGGGGGAACAGTTATCTCATTGGGAATATGTTTTGAAAGACATAGAGATATGAACTATGATAGAGGTGTCCCACATTCCCTTGGAATGGGGAAATTTGTGGGCTAATGTTAAGTGTATAGGTTTAGAGAATTTCCATAGGAACACAGCCCTTCTTCCTCTCTGTGCTGTCTAGCTATTGACGAATACAATACATATATGTATGTTTTGGGTGGAGAGGTGGTATGGAGAGAAAAAAAGTTCTTCCACCTTGTTACACTGAACTATCCAAGGTCAGAGCCATTTTCTGTTCATTTCAATGCTGTCCTGATAGGATCCTACTGCTACTAAGAAACAAGCAGGATGGTTCTAGGGCACAATGGACACAGACTAATAGGGACTAGTGGTTTGATCTTTTCTCCTGTTCAAATATCATTTCTATCCTTATATAAAGCATATGCCATTCCAGTAAGGTACCATAAAATATGAACTAGCCAAAAAGTCAATAATGCCAGGGATTATAAAGGTCCATTAATGCAGAAACAAAGCACAGAAAATGAATTGCTTGGCACAGGTGGCTTTTTCTCCCTTCATGCTTCTATGTCTTCTCCATGGTGTCAGCCGCGAAGTTTTTGACTACACAGCAACCATTCCTAAAAAGACAAAGCAGGGGTCATCTAGACCCTGGGAATCCTGGTGTTAAGTTATTTAGCTGTGAAGAGGCAGAGGGTGAGACAAAGCTCTCACCTGCAGTATTTGGTCCAAGTGCAGGTAATCCCAACAGGTTTGCCATGAAGGATTCTCTAAAATAGAGTTGTCCTAGCCACCTGGAGATGACTGGCAGACCCATGCTGTCTAATGGTTTTGCTACTGCCTCACTTACAGCTCCAACAGTATCTTCAGTTGCATAAGTAAGAGTCTGCAAAGGAGGAAAAAGCAGAAAGTACACTCAATGTAATGCTCACCTACCTCCCCAGCACTGCGAAGTTTTATCAGACTTACCAGGTAAGGTGCCAGCAGTGGTAGCAGCAGCAAAACATGGCATGATTCCAGTAAGGTAATATGTAGATAGTGCCAGAAATGAATCCTGTCATATATCATTTTGGTGGAAAGTAGTGAAGCTACTAAGCCTCCTTACACTCCATAGTTTATCCCTTCACACCCACTCTTGAGATTGTTCTTCCTATCTAACAGACATTTTTCAAGTATTTGATACATTTTTGATATGTAGAAATTCCTTTACCTTTGCTTCTCTGACGCAAACCCCCTCCCATCTTGCTTTCTCTGATATTTTTCTCTTGGAAGTCCTAGGGCCAGATAAAACACTAAGTTCAAGATCAGCTTTCTGTTTGTTGAACATAAAAACACTCAAATACACGAAGATGAGAAAGTGATTAAAGCATTTGATTAGATAACAGCACACTGTGTAAGGACACCATCTTCTTCCTCCACATGAACTCTACTTGCAAATGAACTATAGCAATGAACTCTACTTGTAAATAAAATTGCATATGGAATAAATGGATGGTTAGATGGATGGATGCATGGATGGCTAGCTAGCTAGATAACACAGAGGGTGGGGCATGTGTATGTACATATGTATGTAAGTATATAAACACCTTGGTTTCTAAGTCTGTTTAAAACTTTATGGGATGATAAGAAATAGGCTATTATCTGTAGAACTTCATTTATATCTGTTAAACAAATGAATGAGAAGATATAGATCTTCTGGGGTGGGTCACAGTGAAATGGGGCTAATAGAAGAGCACTTCAGGAATCATGGAGCAAGAACCTCCAAAAATCCACTCCTCAATAAAACCAATAAGAACACTTGCAAAAAAAATGATCAAGATCACCTTTTTCAGAACTCTGGAATAATTCAAGGGATTGCAACAATCCAGAAGTATTTATCCAAAAAAAAAAAAAAAATGGCTGAACCTCTGTGATAGTAGTGAGCTTTGTGGTGTTTTAACTTTCCTATTCCAATTCCCCTCTCCTTGGCTCCACCATAGCCTTGAAAAATAACACCTTAACAGATACACCCATTGTGAAAATCAGTAGCTTAGCAGTCACTGGAGGGGGAAGACCAGGTTTCAGTTTCCCCAAAAGCCCATTTCTAAAGAATAGTCACAATTTGACCTGACAGTTTTTGAAAAAAAAAAAACCTTCACACAACTCATCTTTATTCGACCCATCACAGAGCTCACCCCATGAAAAAGTACTTTTTTTTTTAGAGCAGCTTTGAGGTTAGAGAAAAACTTAAAAGTACATAATTCCCATATTACCACTGTTACCTTTAAAATTTTTTAAAAAATATATTTTATTGATTATGCTATTACAATTGTCCCATTTTCCCCCCTTTATTCCCCTCCACCCCACACCCTCAACACATTCCCCCCCTTTAGTTCTAGTCCATGGGTCATACATTTAAGTTCTTTGGTTTCTACATTTCCTATACTATTCTTAACCTCCCCTGTCTGTTTTCTACCTACCATTTATGCTACTTATTCTCTGTACCTTTTCCCCCTCTCTCCTCCTCCCACTACCCTGTTGATAACCCTCCATGTGATCTCCATTTCTGTGGTTCTGTTCCTGTTCTAGTTTTTTGCTTAGTTTGCTTTTGTTTTTGTTTTAGGTGTGGTTGTTGACAACTATGAGTTTACTGTCATTTTACTGTTCATATTTTTTATCTTCCTTTTCTTAGATAAATTCCTTTAACATTTCATATAATAAGGGCTTGGTGATGATGAACCCCTTTAACTTGACCTTATCTTAGAAGCACTTTATCTGCCCTTCCACTCTAAATGAAAGTTTTGCTGGATAGAGTCATCTTGGATGTAGGTCTTTGCCTTTCATGACATGGTATACTTCTTTCCAGCCCCTTCTTGCCTGTAAGTTCTCTTTTGAGAAATCAGCTGACAGTCTTATGGGAATTCCTCTGTAGGTAACTGTCTTCTTTTCTCTTGCTGCATCTAAGATTCTCTCCTTATTTTTAATCTTGGGTAATGTCATTATGATGTGCCTTTGGTGTGTTCCTCTTTGGGTCCAACTTCTTTGGGACTCTCTGAGCTTCCTGGACTTCCTGGAAGTCTATTTCCTTTGCCAAATTGGGGAAGTTCCCCTCCATTATTTGTTCAAATAAGTTTTCAATTTCTTGCTCTTTCTCTTCTCCTTCTGGTACCCCTATAATTCAGGTGTTGGAACGTTTAAAGATGTCATGGAGGTTCCTAAACCTCTCCTCATTTTTTTTTTTTTAATTCTTGTTTCTTTATTCTTTTCTGGTTGAATGTTTCTTTCTTCCTTCTGGTCCACACCGTTGTTTTGAGTCCCAGTTTCCTTCCCATCACTATCGGTGTCCTGTACATTTTCCCTTATTTCACTTAGCGTAGCCTTTGTTTTTTTCATGTAATTTGCGACCAAATTTAACCAACTCTGTGAGCATCCTGATTACCAGTGTTTTGAACTGTGCATCTGATAGGTTGGCTATCTCTTCATGGCTTAGTTGTATTTTTTCTGGAGTTTTGAATTGTTCTTTCATTTGGGCCATTTTTTTGGTCTTGGCGCACCTGTTACATATAAGGGGTGGAGCCTTAGGTGTTCACCAGGGCGGGGTAACCCACGTCGTTGTGTTGTGATGCTGTCTGTGGGGAAGGGGTCTGAGAGAGAACAATGGTGCTTGCTCCTCTCTCTGCTTGCTTTCAGTCACTTTCCCCACTACCCACAAGCAAATTAGGCCCTTCTTTGCTGATTCCAAGTTGGGTAGGCTTGTGTACATTCTAGGACCCTGTGGGCCTCTCCAATGAACTCTCCCATGAGGCTGGGAGTTCCTCTCTTTGCCACCTCCACCCCCACAGGTGTTTTCAATCGGTGGTTTGAGGCTTTATTTCCCCCGCAGTGGAACCCTGGGCTGAGTAGTCTGTTTTGCTCCCCAGCTCCTCCTCCCAGTTTATCTTCACTGGGGCCAGGTCTGCCAGCTGTGGTCTTTCTGGGGTCCACCAGCCTCAGTCTCCCTGGTCAGCTGTAGTGTTGCCCGCCCCGCTACACAGACCACCACCTCACCACGAGTCCTCTCTGCCTGGCTGCATGGCTCTGCCCCTCCTACTGTTCTGGATGAATGTGTCCTCTTTAACTCCTTGGTTGTCGGATTTCCATACAGTTCAATTTTCTGCCAGTTCTGGTTGTTTTTTGTTTTTAAATTGTTGTTGTCCTTCTTTTGGTTGTGCAAGGAGACACAGTGTGTCTACCTATGCCTCCATCTTGGCAGGAAGTCCTTAAATAACATGTTTTTTTAAAACATTCATGTGCAGGTTTTTGCATGAACATAACTTTTCTACTTATTTAAGTAAATAAATGGGACTACATCAAATTAAAAAGATTCTGCATGGTTAAAGAAACCACCATCAAAATGAAAAGAGAACCAATCATATGGGAGAACATATTTACCGATGATGCACTGGACAAGAGTTTAACCTCCAAAATATATAGAGAACTCAAATGATTCAACACCAGGAAGGCAAACTACCCAATTTTAAAAAATGGGCAAAGGACCTGAATAGACACTTCCCCAAGGAGGGCATACAGAAGGCACATAGACACATGAGAAAATGCTCAACATCACAAGCCATCAGAGATATGCAAATTGAAACCACAATGAGATATCATCTCACATCTGTCAGAATGGCCATCCTCAATAAATCAATAAAAAACAAGTGCTGGCAAGGATGTGGAGAAAAGAGAACCCTAGTGCACTGTTGGTGGGAATGCAGACTCATGCAACCACTGTGGAAAAAAGTATGGAATTTCCTTAAAAAGTTAAAAATGGAACTGCCTTATGACCTAGTAATTCCACTGCTGGGAATATACCCTAAGAATCCTGAAACACCAATTCAAAAGAACTTATGAACCCCTATGTTCACAGCAGCACTATTTACAATTGCCAAGTGCTAGAAACAGCCCAAGTGCCCATCAGTAGATGAGTAGATTGATAAATGGTGGTACATTGATACAGAAAGAAAGAAGAAGCCCTACCTTTTGCGACTGCATGGATGGAACTGGAGACTATTATGCTAAGTGAAATAAGCCAGTCAGTGAAAGACAAATACCATATGATTTCACTTATAACTGAAATCTAATGAACAGAATAAACTAATAAGAAAGATAGAACCAGAGACATAGAAACATGGAACAGACTGATAACTGTAGGAGGAGAAGAGTGTGAGAATGGTGGAAGGAAGGGGAAGGACCTAGTCAAAGAACATATATGAATGGAACATGGACAACAGAGACGGGGTCGACTTTGGCTAGAGGAATGGGCTGGGTGGAGGAAGACAAAAGAGAAAAAAATGAGACAACTGTAATAGAAGAAACAATAAAAAAATTAAAAACAACAAGAAGTGTGATTGCTGGATTGTATGGTGAGACCATGTTTAGCTTTGTAAGAAACTATCAGATTGTCTTGCAAAGCAGACTGTACCATTTTTGCATTTCTACCAGCAATTAATGCTGTATGTTTTAGATATAAGTCCTTTATCTAATATGTGTTTTGTAAATATTTATTTCTACTCTGTGGTTTATGTTTACATTCTCCTAACAGTGTCTTTTGCAGATCAGAAGTTTTAATTTTAATAAAGTCCAAGTTCCATTTTTTTATTCTTAGACATGCTTTTGGTGTTATATCTTAAAAATCATCACAGAGCAGTGGTGGCGGCCATGCTGGGTCTGAGCATCCTCTGGCTCTGGACCTCCCTGCCCAGACATGGCAACTATATGGGCCTCCCAATGAGCTGTGACTTTTCCTGACCCTGGTAACCATCATGGAGGCAGCAGAGGGCCTGGCCCTGGCAGTACAGGGTGCATTGTGTTGTGATCATTCAAAGGATAACCAAATGTGCCATGATGTATGTGGTGAATAGATATTTTCCTCAAAAAGTGAGTTATGACTAAAATATATGTTAATGAGTCCCAGGTTATTTCCCTAAAACAATGGTTGAAATTTGGAGTTGTATGAATTTATCTTTGCCTGATACATTTAAGAAATCTGACTGCTAGGTTGGCTTAGGCTGCTGTGAACTGGTTATTTTTCCTCAGAGTGTCAACAGGCATGCAAGCAGGTATCTTCAAAAAACGATATTTCCAAAGTTTGCAGAAAAAACATATGTGCCTGTCCTCCATTATTTTAGTGTGCTTCCATCTCTTGTCTGGATTTCTATATTGCCCTAGGAGGTTTGCCAGTATATGTTGATGAAGAATGCAACAGGAAAGCTTTCTTTAGTGCAGTTATTTGATGTTATTTCACCAAGTAAGATGAGAAACAATGAATGAAAGTCAGTAGGAGATATTTTGTGAGGACTCAATTTTTTTTACTCTTAAGCCATTGAAGTTTTAAATTAAACAGTTGCTAAGAAAAACTGAAATAATATTCTGTACTAGAGCTCTCTTCCATGAGAATACTAAGATAAAATTAAGACTTTCAGGGTGTTAAAAAAAAGGTTTAAGAAATGCAAAGACAAAGATGGTCAGCCTTGTGAGTTTTAGGCTCAGTTCTGTCAGCATTGTCCTATCAACACACAGCAAGTTCCTAAGACAAGGGTGCAGACATGTGTTAAATTTTATTTTTGGAATATTTACATGGTTCAAAATTCAAAATGTATTACAATAAAAATCTCTTTCACCTCTTGTACTGCAACGACTCAGTTCCTTAAGTTACCAGAGATACTTTATGCATTTAAAGTAAATATGTAAATATAGTTCTCTTCTACTCCCCTGTAACACAAAATGTGGTCTGCCATACACCTTGATCCACCTCTTCATGCCAGTGTTTGGTGAATATTTATGTATGTCTGCACAGGCTATACAGTGTATCCTCAGTAAATGTCAAAGTTAAATGTTCTTCCTTAAAGATTTATAAAAATAATAAAAAATACAAAATCATCAGAACATCAGACAGATTTGGGTTAGGATCTGACTACCCACTCACTTACTATGCTTTGTGACTTCAAGTAAGCCTCCAGAACCTTTTGTTTCCACAAAAGTAAAATGAAATGATACTTATTCAAGTCAAAATGAAATAAAATGATGTATTAAAACCCTTAAACAATAAAATAAAGGAAAAAATAACCTCTAAACCAAAGATTACCCAGATTTTCTACGTTGTCTTCTAGAAGTTTTATAGTTTGTGTTTTACATTTATATCTGTGACACATTTTCAACTAATATTTGTGACAACTGCATGTGCTTGTCTAGATATTCCAGTACCATTTGTTGAAAAGATTATCCTGTATTCATTGAATTGCGTTTTCATCTTTGTCAAAAATCAGTTGACTAGGTTTGTGTGGGTCTATTTGGTGGCTCTTTATTCTATCCCATTAATCTGTTTGTATATTCTTTTACCAATACCACACTATGTTGATTGTTGTAGCTTGAAAGTGAATATAGAAGTCAGGCATCTATGAAAAACCACAGCTAACATGACACTTACTGGTGAAAGACTAAATACTTCCCCCCAATATGGGGAACAAGACAAGGATGTTTACTCTAACTACCTCTATTCAACATAGTATTGGATATTCTAACCAGGGTAATCAGGCACAAAAGGCACCCAGGTTAAAAGAAGAAAATCCTAAGAAGTTGAAACAAACAATTGTAGCTAATAAATGAGTTCAGCAAGGTTGCAGGCTACAAGTTAAATATACAAAAATTACTTGTATTTCTACACACTAGCAATTAATGATCTTTAGAAAACTCCATTTCTAGTAGCATCAAAAAGAATAAAAAACTTAGGAATAATTTAAAATTTTAGACATATAATAAAAAGTAACAAAACATTGTTGAATAAATTAAATAAGTTTAAATCCTAAATAAATGGAAAGATAGCCCATGTTTACAAATCAGAAGATTTAATAATGTTAAGATGGCAATACTACTTAACTTACCTACAGATTCAGTGCAGTCCCTAATCAAAAAAAATAATCTCAGCTAATATTTTTTCATAAAATGAAAAGCTGATTCTAAAATTCATATGAGAAGGTACTTCCAGCCAAGAAGGAGGTGTAGGTAGACACACGGTGCCTCTTCCCACAACCAAAAGAGGAAAAACAACAATTAAAAAACAAAAAGCAACTAGAACTGACAGAAAATGGAACTGTATGGAAATCCGACAACCAAAGAGTTAGAGAAGACACGTTCATCTAGACTGGCCCTGCCCTCAACGCAGTGTCACAACACAATGATGTGGGTTGCCCCACCCTGGTAAACACCTAAGGCTCTGCCCCTTAAAGTAACGGGCATGCAGAGAAAGGGAAGGATGGCCCAAATGAAAGAACAGGTCAAAACTCCAGAAAAAAATACAACTAAGCCACAAAGAGATAGCCAACTTATCAGATGCACAGTTCAAAACACTGGTAATCAGGATGCTCACAGAGTTGGTTGAATTTGGTCACAAATTAGATGAAAAAAATGAAGAATATGTTAGGAGAAATAAGAGGAAATGCACAGGGAACCAATAGTGATGGGAAGGAAACTGGGACTCAAATCAACGGGGTGGACCAGAAGGAAGAAAAAAACATTTGACCAGAACAGAATGAAGAAACAAGAATTCAAAAAAAATGAGGAGAGGCTTAGGAACCTCCAGTACATCTTTAAACATTCCAACATCCAAGTCAAAGGGGTGCCAGAAGGAGAAGAGGAAGACCAAGGGATTGAAAACTTATTTGAACAAATAATGAAAGAGAACTTCCCAAATCTGGCAAAGGAAATAGACTTCTAGGAAGCCCAGGAAGCTCAGAGAGTCCCAAAGAAGTTGGACCCAAAGAGGAACACACGAAGGCACATCATAATGACATTACCCAATACTAAAAATAAGGAGAGAATCCTAGAAGCAGCAAAAGAAAGGGAGACAATCACCTACAAAGGAATTCCCATAAGACTGTCAGCTGATTTCTCAAAAGAGACCTTACAGGCAAGAAGGGGCTGGAAAGAAGTATACCAAGTCATGAAAGGCAAGGACCTACATCCAAGATTACTCTATTCAGCAAAACTTTCATTTAGAATGGAAGCACAGATAAAGTGCTTCTATGATAAGGTCAAGTTCAAGGAGTTCATTATCACCCAGCCTTTATTATATGAAATGTTAAAGGGATTTATATACGACATGGAGAGATATGAATAATGGAGTGGGGGGGGGAAGAAAGATGGCGGCGGAGAAGGGAGAAGCGTGATCGCTATCCTCCGGCCCACTGGCGGGATATCGGGCCGATTTTCTGAGGAGCAGAGCGATCACCCAGCTGTATTCCGGTGTGGGGGAAGATTGGAAACCAGGACTGCGCATAAAACTGAAAGATCAGCCGGTAGGGAGACTACTTCGGAGGGAAGGGGTCACTC